>JAPDSC010059768.1:0-13607 GCA_026290005.1 Latrodectus geometricus
AATATACATAGCAAGCGAAGAGCGATAGCGCTTCGCCGCACTCAAACGGTTATATTATTATCAGTTTAACTTATTTATAATGTGTGATAAAAATATTATTCATTTTGTATTCTTACTGTACATAACCCAACGCATTTCATAAAATGACTCAACGATAATATCTGTAGCTGTACGCTTAAATTTGTTTTTTGTTTTTTTTTTTTTTTTTGTTTTTTTTGTTCTTGTATTAATTTTGTTAATGAAGAAATAAATAAGGATTTTATACAGATTCAATTAAATCAAAATTTTAATAATGAATAACTTAAAGAAATTCTTAACTTACAAGAACACCAGAAAGAGATTTAGAATTACGGTCTCTAACTTCCAATTGATATATATTTAGAGCTACTTAGTAGGGAATTGTACCAGCTACACTAGAGCCTGCTTAAATCATTTTATATATGGTTCAATAAATTTATAATTTACGCTTGATTAACCACATACTTTCTTAATTCAGATTTTACTAAGATAAAGTGTGTACTCGTATTTAAAGGATTCCACAAAGTTTAACAAATTGTTAATTGAACCAATGAAAATTTGAAGCTGAATTCACATTTGTTATTTTGTATATATCATACTTAAATAACCAAAAACTCATTTCTTTGATAAAATCACATTTGCATTTACCTTTAGTTTCTGAATAAAACTTTTTAATTCATAAAAGTTAAAATACAAAATACTCTATTTTTTTTCTAGTGGATGGCACTGGGTGATTTAACATTCATCACAACAAGGCGGGAAACTGCTTGTCATTTAGCGTTACCCGGTGGGCACCTGTGAACCAAGTCACGGAGGCGAGTAGCATTACCCACGTCACATCACCACAAACCCTTTTACAGGGTGGGCCACATTCATCTATCATCTCAGAAGGAAGGACAAAGAAATTAAGAGGGAGAAGAAAGGAAGGAAACGTCCATGTCCAAACCGGGATTCGAACCCGGGACCAAGAGCCTAGAAGTCAGGAACGCTAACCACTCAGCTATTGGTCAGCACAAAATACGTTGCTGGTCCTTATAATTGCTACACCAGGGGGAAATGCTCATAACAAAATTACATTTATTGGATAAATATATTATACATAACAAGCGAATAAATTTTCAATACATTTTAGTGCACAAAATTAGTACCCAAAACAAACACTACTGGCTTTAATAATAACAGCACTTACATATCTGGGATTTGAATTAAATAGAGATTGGATGGCAGCTTCAAAACAGGTTGCCAGTTCATTAAACATAGAGACTGGCAAGTGGTGATGTACCAGTCACTCGGAACATTGATTATACGTTTTCTATTAGTGAGAAATCTGAAGAATGTGCTGGTCAAAAGAATGGCCGTACCTTTTTTGGGTTAATAAATTGAGTACAATATCAGCAACATGTAGTCTTGCATTATCTTGATAAAATGTAGCTTTTCGCATGGTTCCAATGCAAGATAGAGACACGGGTGATCATTAGACAAATTTCCAACAAATCAAACAAATTGTGACAGAAACATATTTAATCGCATTTCAGACCATTACGCCGGATGACGGGCCTATTTAACGATGACGAATGCTCACAGCCAGTATACCAGTATACGTTCACCAGGATGCCACCAAACATGGATGTGACAGTCTAAAGATTGTAAACAGAACTTTAATTTATTTGAAACAATGTCATTTTGCTATTTATGTGACCATGTTCGTCAGTAATACTCCATTGAAGATGCTCCTGTCTGTTTTGAACCTTCAAGGTAGCTGTATATGTGTTCTCAGAACTTAGAAACCATGCTGCTCCAAACTTCGTCAAATTGTTCGTGCAGACACTTGTTGCTGATCATTTCTGGTCTCGGAACGTGGTGGCATAATCCAATAAGCCGCTGAGGGTAATATATCTGTTGTCTCGACTGCAGGTAATAAGAGGTCGTTGAGATCCAGCACGAAGTTGCCTTTCTAATTCCGTTGATTTCATATTCTGCACACATACATTGGATATCAAGCCGTTTAAGCGCAATACTGTGATACAATAAATCTCAATTCCTTTATGATATAATTTGACCTTATCAAACTCAACTGTTACGCATTTTTCCTTACACGAGGTATCACAACCTCACATTAAAACCTTTTTATTAACTAATTTAACTCTTTTATTTAACCTTATTAAACCAAACATTTTCCTCGTTTTAACACATTGTAAATGTCTCCGATGACACTTGAATGCGCTGAAAAGCCAATCAATTGCATGTCCAAGCAAATTCTTATTGTTTCACGTATGTAGCATATTCCCTTCTTGGTGTTGTAATTTTAATGGCCAGTAGTACATGAGAACTGGAAATATACATACTAAAATAAAGCAAGGATATCAAAAGTAAACAAAAGTAACAATGAGATTTTTTGTATGCCATATTTAAAAATGAACAAAGGAAAGTAGAAGTACCTTTTAGTTATTTTTTAATTTAATACGTAAACTTTTACAAGCAACAAAATGATTTATTTAGCAGCTTTGTACTAGAGCGAAAGATTTCCTCATGAGTTAAGTCTCATGTAGCTGCAACAAATCGGATTATGTGTATAATATTTGAATTCATTAGTTAGCAGTTTGATAAAAATCACGATATGCATTTTTAGCAGTGAAATATTGGTTAATGCGAAAATGTATTCCCAAAAGAAGTTAAAAATTCTGAGTTATCAAAAATTGAAATATTAGTGAACATTGCTATTTTCTAATAAATTATTCGTAGGAATGTCGCGGAAATAATAAATTCGTTGTGGAAAATATTTTTTCTATTAACACCTATAACGTATGGATCACAATTTTTATTAAGAGAAAAAATAATTATGTATTCCTTTCTTAAAGAAAGGAGAGTTTTTTTACCAAAATGTTTCCTTGTTTAAAGTATATGTTCTCGACTGTCTTCCATTATTTTCGGAAAATGCTCCATATAAACAGTTAAACCTGTGTTTTTATTTTCACCATAATCCATAGGACTCAATGCTTTACACATAAATAATAAAACATTTAAAAAACAAAATTATAAATGTGTTTGTGTGTATTACTTACTATTAAAGCTATTGTGGAATATATCAGCGTTCCTAGGTATTTTACCACACCTTGAAAGAGGTAAACGCCTATAAAAGAGCACTGAGAGCCAAACGCTTAAAATAATAAAATTGTGACATAAGCAAATTTACAGGGAAATAGAATTAGGGTTATTTATCTTTTAAATTAATTACAAAAGCTGTATATTCAAATTTTCAAGTGTATTCAAAGTCTGAATAATTATTCTCACTACAATCCAGGGCAAAATTAGGGGTGAGAAACCGAAAAAAATTTATTTATATAGATTAAGACAAGTCACTTGTATTCTAATAAACAATAAACATACATAAGTATAAGACAATTGATAAAACAAAAATAATTTTGAAGCAAATATTCCTTAGCGTTCTTATGAAAATTTTATTTTAATAATCTGGAACTAGGAAATTCAATGAATTGTTATTTATTTCTTCGCTTTTTGATTTTATATGAAATGTTATCTATGATCTGTTATCGTAATTTTCCCGTAAGCTCTGCTATAGATATATAATATTTACAAAGATAACGATTAATGTTTCCATTTGAAATTGCTTTATTGAAAACAAAACGAATCATATCCTCAATCAGCCTTTTATCATCTAAATATTTTAAATATATTGCTCTATGATATAATATGATATTTTAATACAGTTTTTATTTGTCAACAAAAATGTTATAATCTTAATATTTGTTTCCAGTTACATGGATCACTTCACGAATTGTATTTAAATATATATTGATATATTTTTATATAAAATTATTAAAATGGAAAATTTGAAACATAAGAAATATGTTGTTTTTTTTTTAAATAATTCATATATAATCTTTTATTTTTATTCTGAATACTATTTATAAAAATATTATATTAATCTAAATTTTTCATTATTACATTTATTTAAAACTATAACTCAGTACAGTTGGTGAATTTCTTAAGACAAGCCTTAATTATTCATCCATGAAGTTATTTTTTAGGGGGGGGGATAGTGGCGAGTGCCAACCAGGCTGGCAATATGGGGCGCGTTATTTTACTTTCCCAACTGAAATATAATTTGGTGTGGAGTCCAACTTCCTGAGTACACACATGCCATAGGTACCCATTTATAGGGTAGGCAACCTTCATACAAGGAAAAGGGAAAGACAGGAGAGAGAAAGTACATTCATCTAATATGTTATTGTGAAAGTAAACTGGTCATGTTTCAACACTGATAAGTGCATAAAGCATTGGCGAATTGTCTGCCTGGTTTGAAAATAATTAATAAAAATTATTGCAAATGAAAAGGAAAGATTAATCTTTTCGTCATTGCTACTCTGTTTATCATAATACAAAGATAACAGTTGTGACTATATCTGAGAATTTTATACTAAGCGCATATGTTATCATTTTGTATAGTTTCGTACTGCAATTATTCATTGTTTTCTTCGTATATTTATTATAATTTTGCTATTTTATTAGTCAATATTAGTGATATAACAAAATATTGTTTAAATTACCTAATATGAAGTTTAGTACATGCACATTTGATCCAAAGCAAAGCTCTCTTAAAAAAAAATTACATTAAATTAAAAATGTCAAATTTTTAGAACATTATTTTCAATAACATATTTATAAAAAAAATATTAAATATTAACGACATCCAAATAAATGCTGGAAAATAATTATTTCATATTTTAATCACTAAAAATCATCTTAATTCTTATGGGAATAATAATAGGAAAAAATAACGAAAAATTAACCAAAGAATGAAGTATTTATCTTCGAAAATGCCGTGTAAGGAAGCTGCTGCAGCACATTTTCTGCAACGAAAAATATTTATCTTACTTCATTCGAATAATAAATGACATTATCAAAATGTATTTGAAATGCAAATTATATTAATGAATTTTTATCATAGATATAATGTTTACTTTCAAAATGTTCAAATTAATTTCTTTGAAAACTCGTGGTATTTATTATGATAAATAGGTAATCCTGTTCCTCACCCGCATTGAAGTTTGATAAACATTAATGCAGATCTTCAATGATGTTTATCTTTTCGTTTCTTAAAAGATTTTAACAATGAAGTATTGTATTTATTTTGATGCGTGCAATTTATTAAATTTTAAGTTATTTTGAATTTATAATTTGTGTCATAATGGAAAACTTATTAGTCTTGTTTCTCTACTATTATAAATCAAATATGTTAAAATAGTTACATATATTCTTCACTTGTGATACGAGACAAATATTTTTATTACTTAATTAATAATCGTTCTGAAGGCTGTATTTGTGAAGGGTATTTTATTATTAAGAATAAAAAAAACTTTTACTATATTATATTTTATGATAGTCTATAAAAACATTGATGAATAAATTTTTGAGGGAATAAAAGTTTTTCAAACTATACGTAAATGAGTTTCTTTGAAAAGTGTTATTTAAAGGTTTAGTTTAGATAATGCATTATAAATAGACGCTATTCAAAATGGTTTTATACATTCATTGTAATGGTTTTAAGCATTTATTATAATACATAAAAATTGTCAAAGTTTAAAGAAAATTTATAACGTCTTAAAAATATTTATGATTCTAATTCAACGAAACGTTTCCAAACCAACAATTATTACAATTATTCATATTTGCATTTTAGATGAGTCTATAATGGAGTTTATTAGGGACTCTATTAGTGTATATTTTTGTGAGTTTCTCTTCCTTTTAAAATTTATTCATAACAGCCATCAAAATTTTAGAAAAGATCCAAATATTCCAAAATAATTTATTATTTATGAAGCTAGAATTAAACAAATGACTTCGTATATATTTGAAGGAAATAAAGAAGGCATTTTTAGGAATTGGGACAATGGTAAATCTGCTTGTTTTTCTTTCCCAAAATAAAAATGGCATTGGAAAAATGCACCAAATAAAAATTTATGAAAATGTTTTTGTAAATCTTAATAAATAATATTTTTATAGAAATAGAAAGTTATTATTTGTAGTATTTAAATTTAATTAAAATAAAACTGTCTGTGCAAGTAGGTTTTTCTGCAGCTCTTCTTTTTTTTCCAAATTTTCTTTGAGGGAAAAAGTGAGTGTTTTTATTTAAAATTTCCTTTTTATTTCTTTCATTTCCTATAGAATATTATTTGATTCCATTTCTTGTAATGTGTGTCTTGAAATGCGAATAAAATACTTTTTCTTTAGTTAATTTTTGTATAAAATAATTTGAATTCCAATTTTTTTAGGGATAAAAACTATTTGATTATTTTCTTATTTTTAAATTAAAAATAACTGAACTGAGGAAGCTTGTGTTTATTTTTGAAATATATTCTGTTTCTTTAATAAAAAAAATAAATTAAAATATGTTTAATTTGTCTTGGCCAAAAATAACTATGATTATTGTTAAAAAAGCTTCTATGTTTGTTAATACAAGCTTTAAAATATTGCAAACATTTTAAATCTTAGATTATAATTGTAAGTAATTAATACTTTGAAATTAAAAAGGATTAACCAATACGTTTTGCATTTAAGCAATTTTAACGCGATTTGTTTTTATTTTCAGTGATGATTCTGCTTAAGTCGAGTTATTTAATCTGCTTCATTATATTTAAAGCTAAATTCTTAACATTTTAATTAGGATCATCGTTAAATGTTATTAAAATAATGCTTTGTCACTTTAATAGCTAAAGGTTATGTTTATAATTATTTAGGCTTCATAAAAATTGCATTTTAATGTGACTGCATATATATGCGTAATAATTTAAATAATTATCTAATTCTAATTTTAGCATATTCAAAGCCATCAGCTTAAGTCATTTATTAATATTTCACTAAAAGGAGAGACATTCAATGACTAACGGACTAGTTCATTTTTAAATACAATTTCAGGATGAATTTATTTCATAGAACTTTAAAAAAACTCAATTAACATAAATTGAAATAAAATAAGTCATCCACATTGTTTTAAAGTCATTGCAAAATTACACTGGTGTGCATAACTAACTTAAGCAACAATGTAAATTTTAAGCAGATAGCCAAAATTGAAATTACATAAAAGGAGTTCTTGCGATAAGTCCAATAAACACGTAATTCAGTAGAAAGGTCATGCGTATGTAAATATCAGTAGCAAAACGTCAGAGGTGACGTGAGCGTAGCATAACCCGTGCGCTCCGCGCTCGCAGTTCAAGCCTACAAGGACGGAGGAGCAATAAAAGACTTTCGTTTCAAGTACAAGTTAGTGAGTGAGTGAGTGAGTCCGTGAAATATGGCTAAAGAAAATCACCTGGACGACTTCACACGCATTATTGCATCAATTAAAAATAATTTTCATAAAATTTGAATTTTCCTCCTTAATTAAGATGACAATATAGTTTGATATAAATACAATAAAGTCACGTAAAAATTCTGAACATTTCTGTTTTTAATAAGGTAAAAGTTTTTTCTCAATAATGTATAAATGCAAAGTAAAAATATTTATGTAGTAAGTTAGCAATTTGTTAATTCGCTGGAGTTGCCAAAATTTCTACTATCGCCTTTATAATAATAACCAACATTATAAATCATATTATAACAACATAAACCAAATCTGAATCTTTTAAGATGCTCCAAAAATGTTTATATAGATAGAATTTTTTAAATTTGTGCATAGAGCTTTATATTTATAAAATATATTTCTATTTTTAAAGGATTTTTTTTATATTTATTTCATAATGTTTGTACCTTTCTTATAGTTATATATGTTAATTATTTATTTTTTGTTAGTATTCTTCATACCTGTACTGATTGACACTAATATTAATTACTATTGAAATATAATAAAGCAATTATAAATTTTAATTACATATTTATTTACTTTTAGAATTAAAATGTAGGACAATATAAAAATTTTAAAATGTCTAAAACATTTTAAAATTTTTATATTGTTATTTTATATTTTATACACCAAGATTCACTGTAAAATTTGTAAACCACTACCATCAATGAAAGAAATTATCTATCTAATAAATAATTTGGTATATGGAATAGAACTATTTATACGAAATATCATAAAAGGTGTTATATTTAAAATTTAAAATCTATGATAAAAAATTAATTTTTATCATATTTTAACTGAATTTATTGATCTTATTTTAAAGACAATCAACAAAGTTTAAAGATAAAATACATATCATTTTAGTAAAAGTTTCGATCCATGCTTCTTTGAACAATAAGAACTTCATATGTTCCATTCATACTTAGCACATCTATTGTGATGATAGCTTGAAAGTTTTCGAGGTTTCTTCCCTTATAGCACATACATATGGTTTACAGTTTATGAATAGTCCTTTTCAAAAGGCTATATGAGGCAGATACACAAATTAATACCTTTAACCTATGAACTTTAAGCTTTACGGTATAACGTATCAAAATGTATTATAAATTCATATTTTTAGATTTATGCGCTGTATGGATTGCGTGTATACAAAAAGCACTTTATTTTACTAACTTAGAAGAGAATAGCCTAAATGCCTAATAATTCTAAGGCAACCAGAAATACCATTTACTTGAATAATTATCTTGCAAATTAATCTGAAATAACTTTTATTTTATGATTCCTGATCAATAAACCCTCTTTATATCACATATACGGAAACATTACGCCGTAATTTAAATTTGAACTTTCTTCTCATGATAGAATTCGAAGTTTTATAGTAAAACTACAACAATATGTTGAACATTAATTCAAAAGTGTTGCCATTCTGAAGTACAAAACAATTATGTTGCCACAAACCAATTTATCTCATGACAAAAAAAAAGTTGTTTTTACTGTATCAAACTATTGTGACATTGATTAAAAAAGGCATGAATTAAAGATTTGAATACTTTAGTGTTACTTTAAATCAAGCATTTTAAACCAAAAGAAATTTCAAGCGAGAATTTTTTATTTAATATTCGAAAAATGCATTTGCTAATGTTGTGTCACAGTTCCTTTTTTAGAATGCACTGGATCGTGATTACAAGAAATTTCTTAACTAGTGAAAAATCAAATTTTACGCAATATTGGGATTTATTGGCAAAGTTACAAATAAACAACAAGATATGAATATTTAAAAGTTCTGCCAACGATATAAGTTTGAAAAAAGTGACTCTTTTACTGTAACAATATAAATTTAGTTAAAAAAAATTGACACGACAAAATCATATGAGATGTTGTCAGTGAAATTTAACTTTTAAAATGCAAGGTGCAATATCAGGATTTATGTAATAATATTTCTAACAAAATCCTGTCAACTTTACATGACAAGCATAAAAAACTTTTCAATGGAGACATTACTGTCACCGTCAAAATAACTGTAAAAAGGAAAAACAAAATTTTAAACATCAAGAAAATGCAAAACTTCTTGGGCTTTATTTATGAAAACTTGAAGTAAAGCAAAAAATATTTCTTGTGTGTTTTTGTAATTTATGCAATAAAATGTAATATATTGTTTTTGGAATTTGAAATAATAAAAAAAAATTAGGCAAAATTGTGTTCTATGCTTTTGGTTAATAAAACTTTTTTTTTTAAAAAAAATTAATAATGTTATAATTTAGATTAATATATCGTTATTCGTTATCGATATATCGATTAATATATCGTTATCGGTTATATGTCGTGTTTAGGGGCATTAAACTTTCCTTTTCAGAATCCTGCAAAATTTCTTTAAATACAGTTTCATTTTGTTTTCGTTTACGAATATCCGAATGTTAAGTGTTGTATAATTTTTTTTTGTCGAATGCCAGCCAGGCTCACAATATGGGGTGTGTTGCTCCACTTTTTTCAACTGAACTGCAATTTGGTGTGGAGTCCTACTTCTTCAGTACACACATGCCATAGGTAACTGTTTATAGGGTAGGTAACCATTAACGCAAGGTATGGATAAAAGCAGGAGAGAAAGAAAGAGAAAATGCATATATGCCCGAACAGGGATTCGAACCCAGAACCTCCCTATCCACAGACAGGCATGCAGACAGAGTGGGCGGCAGTGTTGCATTATTTAATAGAGTAAGTAAAGCATATTCTATCTGTGTCCTCAGCAAATTAAAAACTGTTAATATTTTTAATATATTTTTATTGAAAAAGTTAATATATTGCGCTATCACTCGTCTATTCAAATTTGGCAAATGTATAAGTGAAAAAATATTTATGGTTGATTTTCGTATGACTACGTTTATTGGTTTGTATGGTTTGATTGTTTGAATTTAGGATCAGAAAAAAAATGATTGATCTTTTAAAAAGTGTGAATATATTTTCAATTTGCATGTAAATATGGCTTTTATATGCTAATAGAAATTTTTTGAAAAACATTTCTGCATAAAATATAACAGATGTTCAAAATCAAATTTTATTTTTTATTATTATATTATATTATATAAACATCAATTATAAACTTACATATTTTAGAATATATGGGCGCACGAGTATATATGTATGTATGATAAAGTTAAATTTTCAAACATGCACAATTTAATATTATTAGTACTATTCGTATTTAAGTTTAATTATATGTATTTTCATAATTTACTCTAATTTGTATCTTGAGAAGTTTCATTGTTATTCAGTGAAACGCAAATGAGAAATCAATTAAAATTAATTACAGTTAACGCATGAGCTCATGTAATTGGCTAAGTATTGAATCATGCTACTGAAAAGGTGAAACGAAACAGCTGTTGGTAGGAGAATTGTTTACAATATAATGTCATCTATATCATTTAAATTTTGAAAACAGTTGTATTAAAGAAACGTTTTTACAAATAAAGTCATGATATTTCTGAATCATGATGATTTTTTTTAATATCATGGATTTCATTCTAAAATACATCATGATATTAATTTTTTATTTGCAAAGTAATAATAATTATCAATTTGTTGGTTAAATTATTTGGTTAGATGCAAATTTCACCGTACTGATATTATTTGTGACAATACTTGCAATAAAAACAAAAAAAAAATGTATTGTAACAAATTTTATTATAGCAATGTAATCATTGTAAGCATTTTAAAAATCATTTGATTGCATAAAATAATAAACTATTGATACTACAAGCATTTTTAATATTTCACCGAAATATTTTTAAGAAATATAATTATTCAAAAGTTAATAATTGGTGGTAATTTATTTGGGACCTTTAGCGAAATTAATCGGTTACAACAGCAAAAAGAATCAATAAAAATTATAGCAAATGCCTTTCGCATCAAAGTGTTACGTTCTTGTAGATTAATGGTCAGGGCATTGGTCATTGGTTCAAGAGTTGATGGGTTGAATTTTCACCAGGGATTTAACTGTTTGTTGTGGTCATAAATTTTCTTAAAGTTAAAATCTATTATTAGCACTCGTGCACAAAAAATTCAGAGACGAAGACACAATCAATACTGAAAAGAAAACTTTTATCCAAAATAAAATTTTAAACTAATTTTTCGGAACAAATTAATTTTTGTCTGAGTTTAAAATCTCCGTTAAAATTTCTGATGGACTGTTTTAAGTCATTGACATTTTAAAACAATAAGTAAAAAGTTTACGTAGTTTTATAATCTCTATTATGATCTTTAAATTGTTTTATTCTTTGACAATTTTAAAATTAATAATATAATGTATTTATTTAAATTTAATAAAAATAAAAAAAACCTGTAGTACACACTTAAAAAATTCATACATACTATCCTTGCAAAATTTTAATGAAATCCAAAAATGAAATAAAATGTTATAAATTTCCTCGCTATGACGTAAATACTAGAATTCAAATAGAATTCTCCTAATTACTATTCTTGATCTCTGTGACGTCATAAAAACCAGGTAAAAAGTATATCATCAAAAAAAAAAAATCACTCGATTCAAAAATTGGCATAATAAATTATACGGCAACTGTGTCGTCTTTTAATTTGAAGACATTTTATCAGGGGTTGAATTCAAAACAAAAGGTACAATTAAGAGTAAGTTAGGTATTTAGTATTTATCAACCTTAAATTATTAGCTATGTTTCATTTTGAAATTTGGATTACACAATTTACAATTGATTAAATGAATAAATTACGTTAAGTAATTGTAAAATCATTTGTGTTGTGATGTAATGAGTTAAAGCGGTAAATCATTAATCTGGAACTCAATTTTCTATAAGTTTGTACACCCGTATTCTTTCATCATTTTAAGTTGTAATTAATGAGAAATCAGTATTAAAAATATATACAAATTCGGGTCATAACAGCTAATTTTTATAAATTCCCACTATAAGAGTTTTTTTATTAAATAAGCACATTTAATATTTTACTTTATGAGTTTTAGAAGCCTCTAATACTTAAGTTTCTGAGAAATATTTTTTTAGACTATTGCATTGAATTGGTTTTATCTTGTCCCAATACAGTGCCCTTCAGGAAATATTGGAACTTGGTTGGATTGAACTGTGAAAGTTCAATCTAATTGTAAATTTATTAACTACACGAGCTTTAGTAATTAAATAATTATAAATAAGTGGAATTTTCAAATCTTTCCTGTTTCATTTCATTCGTTTTTTGTTGAATTAAATGGTAAATTTCAATCAATGCTTCTATAATCAGCATTTTTAAAAAACTTTGTATAATACCCTTATCATGTTAATAAAATATCCTTATATTGACACCATAAGCTGGACTGGCTGACAGCCAAAGGATGTTATAAAGCATTCTATTATCCATCGCTTAATTGTCTTCCATGAGAAAGAAATTTATATATGGTGGGTGTTATTCAAAAGTCTCATAGGAGGATACTCTGAAAACTCAGAATATTCCACCTTATAGTATACACAAATATCAATATTTTTAAAAATTACTATTATTTAAAGTTAGAAATATGTTTTCTATTAAAAGCTAAAAACCCTGAATGATTTTGGGGCAAAATTAAAATGTATTATTCTTCCAGAATAATGTTTTAACCAGTTTAATAAATCACACGACACTATCTCATGTTCGCTTGAAGCATATTTACATCACATTCATAGCTACATTTCAACTCTGCTGCAACTCTCGTCAGCATTTTATTTAATATGTCTATCCCCTTATGTTTGAAAGACAATCTACAATAATCAGAAATATGTTAACTATAATGAGTGTCGCCTCACCACATATAAAAATTTGGTTCTAAATCTATTTGGAGCAATAGGATATTTCACATACCATGATTTAGATTTTTTTTTCCTATTTCATTGTATTCTTATTCCACGATTAATAATCTTTTTGACTATTTTCAATTTGTATTTGTTAGTATTGCAGCCTACCCTGTTTACTGGTCAGAGTGTCTGACTGCGGATATAGAGGTCCTGGGTTCGAATCCAGGTTTGTGTTTTCTCTCTCCCTCTCTCCTGTGTTTTTCCTTTCCTTGTATGAATGTAATATGAATGGTTACGTAGTATATAAACGGGTACCTATGGTATCTGTGTACTATGGATGTTGGATTCATCACTGAATTAAGGCTAAAACTAAAATTCGTAGATGATCGCATGAGACATGTATCGAGAGACAAGCCGAAGATCTCGCGAGATTCACATGAGGC
>JAPDSC010059786.1:0-16928 GCA_026290005.1 Latrodectus geometricus
AAAAAAAAAAAGATGATAGTCAATTACCCATTTCCAATATCTTTAAATAAATACAAATTTTCTATTTGGGCTATTATTCTTACCAATTAGTGATGTTTTAAAATTTCCAAAATAGTAAGCATGAAATGAACAATTAATTTTATAATTGAAGATATGTGATTTCATTAATTATAATATTTGAAAAAATATTTAAATATAATTAATGTAGAATAGAATATATATAAATATTTTAAATCTCACCTCTAAGAAATCCTTATTTGTGCTTGGACAAGTGCCTTCTCTCAGTACTTTTATTGCAACAGGAATTTTAATATTTTCATTTTCTGGCACCCAAACACCCTATATTTTTTAAGATATATGAGATAGTTGTAATTAACATTTAGATCAAACTCAATAAAAATAGCAATTTTTTTTATCAGCATTACTAAAAAGGAAAATGCATACCTTATATACAGTTCCAAAGGCTCCATACCCTAAAATTCCCCCTTTCCTTAATTCTGCTTCTTTCACAATTCTCAATTTGGCTAAATTTGGTTTGACATTTGTAGGTTTCAAAGGTTCATTGTCCTCAAATCCACTCATACGCTGAAAATATAACAAAGTGTTATTTTTATCACTTTATTTTTTACAAAAACATAACCTAAATTCAAAATTGTATTAAACAAACATTGTAGTACAATATTAATATAAAAAATAACCTGTTAATTCAGTTTAAAGTAGAATATTAAGCATTTCTATATTTTTTATTAATGATTCTGATGTTTGATAAAATAAATTTTACTTATCAAAATTTTGATATTAATTCTTCTAAAATCAAAAAGGAATAAATTGAATAAAGATTGGAATGGTAGTTGAGGTACCTTTGTGAATTTTTATTTTTTTAATTGTAATTTTCATTTTACTTATATAACTGTTTTACAAGAATAATTTATGAAAACTTAAAAGTTTGAAAAAATAATTAACAGAAAAAGTTCTATTTAATTTTAAAGAATAATTTATAGTTGAAGTATGCATAACATAAAGGAAATATTTTATGATTAAAAGATCCAATATGAAAAATGATATAAATATAAAATTCATAAATGGTGTTTAAATGTAAATATACCATAGGATAAAAAACAAGCAATTTTAAAATTAAAATTGCTTAGTTAGGCAGTAATTTTACCACAATATTATCAAAACAATTATTAGGCAAAACATTTTATAAAAATAATAGTTTTTCTCAGCCTAACAGTAATATTAAATATTTTTAAAACAAAATAGTTCTCTCACTTAGCAGCAATGCATAAATTCTATATTCTTTTTTATATTTTTGCATTGGTACCTATTCTTGGTTTTTGCAATGAAACAATATACAATTCATTTACTTTACCATAAAGCACTAATTTTAGGTTTATCATGAAGCAAAATTAATAAAGAAATCTTAATTAAAAGTTAAAAAATTACCATGGTCATTTTAACAGTATTTTCTTTAGTTCTAGCTCGCTGCAACCACTGATAACTAACAACTGCCAAAAATACTCCGAGAATGACAAAACACCCCATTACTCCACCAATTATTGCAGGAACATGATCTTCTTCTCTGCAGAGATTAAAAATGAAGACTTGAAACATAAATATTTATGAATGATTTAAATAATAGTCATTAGTGACAAAATAAGTAGGATTATAGTAAAAGTGATATTTACGGTCCATGAAGAGCAACTGCATTTGAATCTTCACTGGAACAGAAAGGATCACCAATGCTATCAATGAACACTTTATATGGCTTATCAAATGGGCATGAGGCTGTACAATTGAACTAAAACAAGAAAATATTGTAAATTTAATTGAAAAATATAATAAAATTATACATTATTAACACTGAAAAAAATGTTGTAAAAGAATATTTAGAATTATAGAAATTAGCTTTTATTTTAAAAGATTATCTAATTATATGTACCAGTAAATGCATCCCATAACCAAGAAATTTTATGTTGTCAATAAAAATAATAAAACTATATAAATGAAATGTCCAATAAATATTTAATACATTTTTTCATAGATTCATAAGCAAAGATTTATGTAGATGTTAATTCTAAAGTTATGTTAACAATGTATGTTAATTCACACAAATGTTCTAATTGTAAAATAATCAGCATGAAGGAAAATTAGAGAAAATATTGTATCTCATTTTAATTTAAATTTAATTAGTTCTATATTTTATGCACACAATGCTAATAAATTCCTTATTTTTAAATGCTGAGTTAAATAAATTATGATAAAAAAATTAGAAAAACCTATTAAAAAAATTTTTATTAGCATAAGAAAAATTATATTTAACTAGGTGTACACTAAGCAAATATTAACATATTTAAGGTATGTATATGAAATTTTAAAAAATTTTTCTTAACTAAAAAAGTGCGATCTGTATTTCTTCATTTTGAGTAAGTTTTAAATAATTAAAAAAATTCATTGCTACAAAATTATCCTTGCAAAATATTTAATAAGATGATTTTCTTTTTGATGACCTAAGCATTGTAGTTGGTATTGTAAAAGATCTAACGTTCCCAAAATGAAATGTTCTTTAAAAATTAAATGAACAACCCTACATGTTTAGTTCAGTTGTTTAAAATTTCTCATAAAAATGTATGTTATTTTAAATTGTAGGTTTTATGATATAGTCAATGTAAACTTAACAAATAATTTTGCGATTGAAATTTATTATCCACATCTTTATATTTTTAAACAACACAAACACTTTTTTACTAGATATTTATTATTTTAAACTGAATATTTATTATTTTAAATTGAATAAAAATCCCACTCACCAGGGTGGCATTATTAGAATCATAAACACGGAAATTCCTGCATGCAGTACAATCCATTGTTGTTGGTCCATGACAGCCTCGACACTCATCAGCACATTTCTTGCATGTTTGGTTCTCCTCATCAGGATAGTGATCACGTGGGCAGTGATCTTCACATCCCTCTCCAGATAGATAATGCAAACACTTGCACACTGTATAATGTATACCATAAGCGGTGCAGTTCTTACACTGATGATGACATTTACGACAGACCTAAAATAAAACAAAACATTGGATATAGGAACTTGCTATCAAATTTATTTTGCTAAGTGACATATATGTTGCTAATCTTATTTCATACCATTCATTTTAGGCAATTTTTCAAATCATGGTAACATTCCTGATTTTTAGAAATTTTCTTTTTTATTAATTCATGGAAATATATTTTATCTGAATAAGCTTTATACAATTTTGTGACAGAACATAATAAGCAATATTATAATGCATTTTTTGTACAATAATTAATAGCTGCTGCTTTTAAATGATTTATATATATTAATTAATAAAAAAAATGCAATTTTGAAATGAAATTCTAAAAGTTTTTAAAATATGTTCAGATAACAAGTGAGATAGCATGCCATTCAGTATTTATTATTATTGAGTCTTTCCTTCTAAAGCAAAATTAAAGGATAATTTAACTGTTTTAAAGGAGTGAAACATCACAATAAATGTTTCTAAGTATTTTATTGAGATATAAGGTAAACAAGAAAGCTCTTGTTGTTTTTAATGACCCAAAAGAACAAGACCAACAGAAAGTGTACCCTATTGTTAGTCCTCAAACTAATCAGCATCCAACACCTTCTGCCAGCTAAGCAATCCCTGTGCAGTAAAACTTGGGGGTTTTGGACTCAAAGAAGTCAGTAAGTGATTGGTTCAAGTCTGCTTCATTGATGAAAAATTTTCCAAAAAAATGACCAAACAAGCTGCTTCGACACTTCCATTTCTCTTTACTACTGAATGAATTACAAGTAATGAATGTGCATGGTCAACCTGCTTTCATAATGACTGATATTCCTATACTCTCAACTGACCAGTGTTCCAACCATGTCATATATTAATTTGCATACTTATTCTCATTTCCTTCAATGGCAACACAAAAACTTCAAGAATTTTATTTGTTTACCTTATATTTCATTATATGTTACTGAGGAATTGATGAAAAAATGGATTAAGTGAATTTTCTATTAAAAGGAAATAAATGCATTATGGTGAAGAAGAAAAAGAAAGTTTATAAAAGATTTAAGAAGAATTTTATAATTTGAGAAAACACAGCCATAAAAATATTGTGTAACAATCAATTAATTATGGCTTTTTATTAATTCCTCAATTTGTTAACTTTTAAAAGAAATGTTAATATTTAATGAGTTGCTGTTAGATAATTCATTAAGATTTAATTTATATACAAGATTGTAAAAGAATAAAAAACTATTAAATGCATCTGTTTTATTATTATTATTATTATTATTGGAACTTTTTAGAGTACCTTACATGGAAAATAAATACTAGAATGATAACTAACCGATTTTCCAGTTAAAGATTTCAAAGCACCTTCCTCTTGAGGTCCTATATATTCTAAATAAAATCCATCAGGACAAGGTTCATCAGCTTTTAAGCATTGTTCCTGTTATTTAAAAATATACATGCATTACAAAAAAGAAATTTAATCTTCATAAGAATAAGAAGATTTATTGTAATACATAATTACACTTGTCAAAAATAAAATAATTCTTTAAATGAAATTTAATAGTACAAATATTTATTTATAAAAATATTGATAATAACAACATTCATCAAAATTTATTTGGTAATTTTAAGATTATCATCAGAATTTTTAGCAAAATCAGAAACTATTATGAATTGAAATATTCTTTTCTCTGATCAGAATAGATATTAATAAGAACATTAAATTGACTATTTATGTTTTTTAAAAATATTTCTCTCTAAAATATTGAATAGTACTCATTAAAAGAATAATCTTTAATAAATATTCTTTGAAAGCAATAAAAAATAATGCCCTAACAAATGCATATATGCATTCATCATGCATAAAAGATAAAATTTTCAAAAAAAGTTTCAAAACTTTTATAAAAATTTTTTTAATTAGAGATAATATTTATCTTATACACATATGCATTGAACTTAAAACAAGGAATGCTCATGAAGCGTTAAATTTTCTGAGAACCTTTGCTTAAAAAATTTGCAGCTCACAAATAATAAATGATTTTTTTCATAAAATTTTTACTGGGTTTAAATATTCAAGAAAATAAAATCCTATAAAAAACTATAAAACTGAGTGACACATGAAGAAAATAAATAATCTGAATTTAATTAAATAATTTGAAGAACTTCTTTTATTTTCTTATGAACAATTTTTTGTGCAATAAATAATATTTCTAATTAAATACATACCACAATGTTCGGATCAAATGCATTCACAATTGCTTTTTCACAAGTCTTACAGCCTCTAGGGCTTATGTTATTTTCAGGGCCTAAACAACTGAAATATAAGACACAAAAATTAAAAATAAATCATTTTATTAATAATATCAGTAAACTATTGAAATTAAGAATAATAAAAAATATGTTTGGTGAGAAGTTATTCTATTATTCATAGCTGGAATTTCTATTTGGGATAGAATTACAATGGAAACATTATATTATTTTTCCATTCTCTCAAAGTAATTTTCAATAAAAATAAATTTGAAACTTTACTTCTGGTTTTAGAAAAAATTATCAGCAAGTAAATAGTGTAAAATAAGTACTATTCAAATATTATTTTGAAGGGGGGAAAAAAGGGAAAAAGTCCAAAAATTTATATTTTATGTAATTTGATTAAGAAAGACATCATCCTACATGCAGATGGTCGAGCTCAACACAAAAGGTTCAAATAAAGATAATAATATTCTAAGACACTTAGATTGGACCTTTTTTTAGACAGTATGATTTTACCATTAAATTGCAGGAACAATGATCAATTACCGATAAAAATACAATTAATTTCATTTTTTACTCTGGGAAAAATTGTGATAATGCTTGGAAAGTGCATTTTTAATTATTTAAATAAAAAAACTTTACAAACTATACAGTTAGAAAATTAAAAGTAAGCATCATCATATATATTTAAATTATTTAACATTTTTCATTCTAAAGCATGTCAAATAAATTTCTCACCCATCTACACAGTTTGGATGGCAGTGTTTGCATTCTCCATTGTCATTGTATTTAGTTTTGGGACATTGATTTACACAGTAAGGTCCATCTCGAACATGGCGGCATGCAGAACAATTTCCATTACCCTGAAAATAATAAGTATTGTTTACAATTTAACAATACAACACACAACTTGATACATAAATATACTTTATGGAAACATTTAGAAAATTAATTTATTTCCCATTACCATTCCTCTCACGTAAAAATATTCAACTGAAACTAATCAATATTCATACTTAAATTGTAAGTCTAGCAGTTTATAACACACTACTCAGAAAATGATAAAAATTTAACTATTTCATGCTAGTTTTGACAATGTAAAAATGCTATTTGAGATTTTATTGTTATAAATGTTTTTGCATCAAGTAATTTGAATTGAATAAAGTTCTCTGAAAATTTCTAAAATATTTTATTAGAACTAAAAAAGACAATAATTTAAGAAACTGAGACAACAGAATAACATTTTCAGGAATATAAGATTCTAAGCAATTTCAAACTAATCAATTTATGGCCTTGTATTTTACTGTTTTAAATTTTTCCATTGTATTCTCGGAAAAACCAAGTATAAGAGAATAATAAAAATAAGATAAAAAAAAAGTCATGATAAAAATAATATACTAGATATTGATTTAATAATTTACTAGATTTATCATTTATTACTATCATGGATTACATGATCATTATTGCAAAGCAGTTCCCCATTTAATAAAGTTATACTGAGGAAAACAGAAATTACTACTTACATTAAATGCATTTAATTAACTATACATTTAAGCAAATAAATTTGATTTCTTGTTATTTTCATTTAAAATATAAAGTAGAAGATTCACATAACAATTTTATAAATATATTTCAATTGTAATGAAATTATAATTAAATGACATATAAGTTTTATGAATCATTATTTTAATGCCAATGACACACACACGCACGCACACAACACACACACACACACACACACACACACACACACACACACACACACACATATATATATATATATATAACAATGCTATTTATAAGTTCAGTAAATATTTTAGGATAAAAATTCAAAAGAATGACACTCTATTATTATATTTATGTCCGTAAAGACTATAAAAAGTATGATACAAAAAACAATAGATTAGTTAAAATTACAAAACATATTCACCCCAAGTAAATACTACAAATCTATTTAAAATGTTATTAAGTCATATAAGAGAACTTACGGGGCCAAAACATTGTCCTAAGCATTCTTCATGGCAATGCTTACAAAGCTTATTTCCAGCATCATAAATTCTGTAAATTAATTGAAAATCAAGAGATTGCATAATTTATTGATGTTCAAAAGTATAATAAATAGTACACTAAAAAAGTTTTGAAATAAAAGAGTTGCTTTCTTACCCATCTAATATATTGCATTTTTCAGTACATGTATCGTCCAATTGATAAGCTTTACAAGAAAGACATTCATTTGAATTAGGTCCCCAACAACCATCAGATGAACACTGAGAGTGGCACTTCAAATTTTTCATTTCTATGAATAAATATCATCAAATGAAAAAAATGCATAAAAAATCAACATTAGAAACAAATTAATAAAATATAACAGAAAAAGATTTTTTTTTAAACACAAAATCATTCATAGGAACAAATATAATATACCCATAAAAATAATAATTTTGCAAATCCAGGTGTGTTTTAAAAAATTATTCTTATAAATGTAAATTTTACAGAGCAATTTATTGATGATTTTGAAATACCAAAATAATAAATTCTTAGTGAAACTTATTTAAAAATATAATAATCTTCTCAAGATAATAAAGAAAATAAAATTCTATATTCATTACTTAGATTTTCATAATACATATTAAGATAATTTATTTTGAAAATAAAATTACTTGTAAATTAAAAAAAAAATTTTAAAAATTCATAATCTTAAAATGATTATCATAACAGAAGAGAAAGGTAGAGAATAATTTAGAAAAAATAAAATCCCCTAAATAATTATAGAATTTAAAGATTTTTTCATGCTAATAGAGCAATCTCAATTTCTATTTTATTTCAAAATACTCAAACTGAGTAACAAAATAAGCACTGGTTTCATGAGAAAGCCTTAGACTATAAGTTAATTCAGATAATTTACAATCATGCATACATTTATACTTGTACACAATTTAATATTATGTTCTATTTGATTTATAACAGTAATAAGCAATTAAGTATTTAGCTCAATTTATGCTTTCAAAACTATAATAAATGTAGATATCTAATAAATCCCCAACAAATATTTTCCTGGCATACAATGACACTCAATGCAGATAAAAAAGAATATATATATACAATAATTATAGAATCTAATAGTGCTTTTTATTTTAAAATTAAGATATTTCAGATGTGACTTAGGTAAAGTGTGAAATTACTTTTATATTCAATTTCTAATTTTAAATTTGTGCCTCAAAAAATTTTTAAAATAACCATTTAAAAATAGATATGATAATTCCTATTATAAAACTATTGATTATTATCATATATTTTTCTTGCAGTGAACTTCTACGATTAAAATTTCATTCGCTAGAATGAGGAAAAGAAACTCATAAAAAATTATACATACCACAAACTGTTTCATTTCCATTACTTTGAAGAAGTATACTATGTGAACTTGATTTCATGACTTTTTGCCAATTAATAGTATCAGCAAAACACAAATTTTCATTTTCTAAAATGGCAACACTTCCTGAACTGATCTTTTTTAAAGATCTCATTTTCAAAGATTCCAATGATGTTTTTACAATGTATAATGCAGCAAAATACCTGAAGATATAGCACTATGTTAAAACATATGTTAAACTATGTTAAAACATTATATTAACACTATGTTAAAAAAATTAATGCTTTATAATAGTTTAATAGTAACTCCAAAATTAGTCTGTGCACAGTTAAAATTTTAAATGGCTACTACTCACAGAATTAAAAGTTATAGATTAAATTACACAGAATCAACTCAATAAAAATATTTAACACATGTTTTCTCTCACAATATTGTTCTTTTTCAACAATTTATTCAGGAGGAAAATTTGAGTTATGTGAGACATTGTCACAAATTAATGTGCAAGACATATTTATGATATTAGATCTTCTGTACATAAAAGCTATGCAATTTTTTGTAATATAATTTCATAACTTAAAGATTATTTAAATAAGATTAAGAGATAAATAATCAAAATTAAATAAATGTCACATAATTAAGTAACCTTTAATGGTGTATCTCCAATACTTTTAGAAGATAATATGTTTTCAATCCTTTACAAGCGAATAAATTTTAGAAAAATTAAGATCATATAAAAAAAACACTGAAAAATTATTAAAAATCAAATATTATTTTATCTATTAAAGTATAGGTTAATGCTTATCAAATATAATAAATGATAAAGAGTTTTTATGCCTTGTATTTCTCAAATTTTTAATAAAATAACTTTACTAAAATTGAAAAGAGTTTGTGAAATTAACATATACATTTTCAATGATGTACTTACTCTGTTAAAACCCTTCCACCAATAAGTTCTAAATTTTCAAAGAAAGATAAATTTTTGAAGTCAGGATGTGATGCTTGTATGCTTACATAACCAGTAACTTGCTTTAATGTATTGAAGACTTTCAACTTGCTTGGATGCATGGGTCCATGAAGAGGCCCAAATGTGAAGCTATTTAAGAAATAAAATAGCAATAAATCAGTAAAATATTCAATGAGCAATGAAAGTCATTAATAATTGTCCTATTTTAATTTATTAAGATTTAAGCAAATCAGTCATTGTTTACTCACTTTGCATACACTTCTTGATAACCTTGAAATGATGTATCCAAGATAGTTATGGAACCTTCAATAATAGTGCACCCTTTGAACGAATCAATATTGTCAGCATGTAAGACATCAACCCCTTGACAATCTGCAATACATTAAAATTGGAATTAATGAATTACTTAACATTTGAAAATGAATTATTTCATTTCTGAACATTAACTATTTTATATTTAAATGAGTGGAATTTTTACACACTTTACAGAGATTATTCTGAGTTTCAATATAAACTATTTTACATTTTAATATCAATCAAACTTCTAGACATTTAACCTTTAAGAACATAAAAATAAAATACTAAATGATTAAGGTATCAACTACTTTTATTGTAGTTCAATTAGTAAAATATGTAGTGAATTCAACATGTACTATTTTTAAAAATTTCAAAAATAAATTCCATAGTACTAATCTTAATTTTTAATTTTTTTAATTCAATGTAGCTGGGAAATCAACTTTTTAATAACATTTAATTAATCCTATCGAGTATCCAATCACAGTTGTCAGATTTTAAGATATTAAGATAAAAAACATATTTGATCAATGTATCATTTCTTTTTTCTGCTTTTCATTAATGAGTAAATGAGTTTCATTATTGAGTGAATAATAACAACATATTGCAGGTGTCATTTTCGACAAAAATTAATTTCATATTTGATCTCATTTTACAATAATTATGTTCAATTATCTGCTATACAATGAAGTAATGAGCATTACAGGAATGCAGAGAATGTTCTAAATGCCACCCAATTCCTGCTTCAAAAAAAATTAATGATGAAAGATGTCATCACATTTGTTGATTGTGTATATGTTTCAAATTATCTTTACTTTCTGCTTTAAACTGCTACTGTAGAACAAATGAGTACTAATTGAGAAGGAAAAACCATTGAAATTAATTAATAAATTATTATTTTAATGAAATTTGTGCATCTTTAAAATGATGTACTGGACTTTATTTAAGGAGGCAAAGAAAAATTTTTGTACACACACTTTTGATGCAGAGAATTTCATTCTAAAACAATAAAAGTCATTTTAGTAATTAATGATAATTAATAAGTAATTCTAAGTTCTTAAAATAATGAAGATATCTGCTGTAATGTTAGGAAAAATATTGTCCTAAAAGATATTCTACAAAGATACTAAAGTAGATAGTAGGCAATATTAGAGCATTATAAGTATGCTTAAAGCATTTGTTTAGTTTTATAAATTCTGAAATTATATTGGGCACAACATGGTTAAATTTTCTTTAAAAATGAAACCTATATTTGCTTATGTTAATTTTTTATATTATTTTCACACACACCAACTAGGAAAAAAGCCTATACACAAGAGGGAGAGCAAATTTTCCAATTACTATCTCATCATTATTTACTTTGATTATCAAAGGAAAATTCATAAAAAAATATCCCTCAAAGTTCTGGTATTCCTGTAGATAAAATGGAAAAGTTGACATCCCTACTCTAGATGGAACATAACTTTCAAATAAAATGTGAATCAAAATACCATGCAATAATATAAAAGTAATTTTTCATCTCTTTTATAAATAAAATATTAATCTAATTTTACTGGTTTTTTTTTAGCAATTATGCAATTACTTTTTTTAAAAAAATTATTATGTTTGAGAAACAATGAATTTATTTAAAAAAATATCATTGATAAATAGATCAATTAAGTATGATATTTACACGTCTGATTATATTTTACACTAGTGATAATTTTTTAATGTGGCATTAATATAAAACTGTTAATGCCACATTATGATTACAAACATAATATAAACAATCTATAATATCTTCAAACAATGTGGATTTAACTAAAATGAATCTAATGGCTAATAAGATTTCAATATTGTCCTCTTAAATCAGAGGTCAGTATAATTTGAATTGAAAATTTTAAGAATGATAAAAAATGCCAAGATATTTAAATATAACAATCCAAAAATTACGAACTGTGATATATGAATTAATTTTATATGTATGTACTAACTTTTCGGACAAGGACCATCACAAGCAACACATTCCTGATTTTCGGCTTTTTTATTAGCTGGACAAGTTCTCACACAAGCCCCACTATCTCGTAGTAAGTGATCTAAAAACATTCAAGACAAATTAGAAAAAATAAATCCTTCAAAGTAGTTTTTTTTATGATTTCTGAAAATAAAGACTACTTACCTGGGCAAGTCTTAACACAAGTAGCACCATATGCATATTTTCCATTGGGATTACTCTCCCACGAATAAGTACTAGGATTATACCTCATCATTGGTGGACATTCTTGTTTGCAAATTCCACCATCATAGAAATTTCTACATGCCTGGATAAAAAGATAAATTTTACTGAATCATATAAATAAAATGTTCAGGGATATAGTCATTAAATCTAGTTCCATTTATTAAAGTTGTTGTTGCTCATAAAGAAATATAATAAAGTTAGTCATTTTATTGTGAAATTTAGTTTTTATAAAAATCAGCAAATTAAGATGAAATAGCTATTCAATAACTATAATTTTTTTTTTCAAATTATGCTCTATGTTTCTCAAGAGAATATTTTATAAATACATACTGCACACTGAAAAATTAAAAAAAAGTTTTTTCAACTTAATATGAAATTTATGGGAAATTAAAAATTTTCAAGATAAATCAGAAGCATTTATTTTTTTAAATAATTAATTTTTAAGAAAAATTGTTTACTAATAATGGGAAATCTTTAATTTAGGAAATATTTTTTACTTACCAAACAATCACTTTGTGTGGGACCTGTACATCCTCCAGCACAAAACAGATGACAACATTCTCGAGGATTCGGACCAAAACAGCGACCTTGATGACACTGAGGAGAACAATTTATCTTGGAAAAGTTTTGGCAATTATGAGGACCTTCTCCCCAACAACCAGCTTCACAAGAGGAATCGCAGGGAGGACCTGAAACAATGAATGAAATTATATCAAATTTGATATTATAAATATATGCATATGAATAGAAATTTCAAAGATGCCAATATATAGTAATAACAAAACAAGTGTGTGTTTTGTTATTACTACACAGTAATTCAGAGACAATCAAATTTATTATTGATAATAATATTAGTCATCAAAAATATTATTTTAATCCTATTTTTAAAAGTTAATAAGTTTTACATAATTATGTCAATAATATTAAAGAGTATATAATATTATTATATAGTACACAAGAATAGATTAATAATCCAAAAGTTCATAGCTTGGCATGAAATAAAAATTAAAGTTGCAAAAGTTTCTGAAGCCATTAGAGCATATACAGAAAAATATTTGAAAAAAAATAATAAATTCAAATTATATTAACTCTTTTCAATTTTTGCAAATTATTCAAAACTATTCACTAGTAATCTATATTTATATAAATTCCAATATCTATGTGCCTATGTGATGAGGAGAGCAAAGTTCTTTTTACCCCTTTTTTGAAAATGTTTTGTTCTACATTGTTTAATAAATTTTGCTTTTTTTCTGATAAAATTTAGAAGTTCAATTTGTAATTTTATTGCAAATCGAATTACAACCATAGTTTTTAAATCTTGAAATAATTAATGAATGCTGCAATAAAAATCATTAGTATTTTTAGCACTCTGCAGATAATTTTAACATTTTATCATGTGTTTTAAAATTCTAAATTCTATTAAAAAATTTCAAGACTTTATTTATGTAACTACTTCTTAAACTCCATGTGGCAATATAGAAAAAAGGGATAAAATATTAAGATCCGAACAAGAATTACACATATTACAAATTAACTTACAATCTTCTCTCTCTGGTTGAGTAAAGTTGTACACATAAACAGGTTTTGCTGTAGCTCCAGTTAATATTTCTTCCCATTTTATTGATCTGATGTGGCACAAGTTGTAATTGTTGTAGAAACCAACACTTCCAGCAAGAATATCTGAAAAATGTTTAAAATATATTTTTAGGCTTCTACTTGAAAACCCATTAAATGGAAGTAAAATACATGAAATACAAAAATTTTAACTATTCCAAATGATATCTAAAATCGTATTTTCTACTTATTATATTTTTAGGTTTATTAAAGTTGTTTATTATTAAATTTATTTATCTTTAATTATCTTTTAATTAATGAAAAAATATTAATTTTATTACTATTAGACACTATGATTGTACTAACTGAAAATATTACAAAAAATATCAATATTTGCAATGAAATATTTCCTAACACACATGAATGCTCATAATTAAACAATCGAAAAGAAAAGAAAAATTGCCAAAAATTTGATACTCAAAATACTTATTTTAATTTAATAAACTGTTTTCTTAAAGGCTAAATTTATACAATTTTTTCACAACTATTAAATTTAAAACGTTTTAAATATTAATGAGGTGCATGTTTATATGTATTTTATATTTAACTTTTCTTTTAAAAGAATTAGGAAGATAAAAATGACTAGTATTATTTTGACATAGTCTTCTGCAGGAAAGGGGGAGTCAGATATTGAATTCATTTACTTCTGGGCACAAGATACAAGATGGTCCCTACTGAGACCCTTAATTCATGGATTCTGATTTAATGGCTTCAAATTGTTGAAAATTCGGTAATTTCGTTGCATTTCTGATGATTAGTCACTGAACACTAATAAAAAAAGTGCAATTCAGAATCTGGGCCAAGTAAGAGGTAGAATTGAAAATCTGCTCTCCATGTTACAACTATGGCCCACCAGGGGAAGAGATTTAGCTTTTACGCATAGCAACGGTATTTGATCAAGGAGGCCACGATTTTCTACTTGTGTTTAAATAACTTTTCATTATATTACTGTTTCTTATTTATTATATTACTTCATAACTTACTGTTTCTGTCAATGGAAAATAACAGTATACAAATCACAGGAAGTATGAAACCTTCTTTTTCGGAATAGATGTGTTATATAGTGTGTTAATTAGGAAAAGCATAATTCTTGTTATCAGAAGGTCGGTTCCATACCCAATCCCAATGAAAATCTGTTGTGTTCACTAATGATGGATGAGGCACACATGATAAATTGCGACCTTTATCTAAATCCTCTAAATGAAATGATACCCCTGTGTTGGTATGTTAAGTCTAGTAATGTCTTGCTTGGTTTCTAAATTACAAATGTCCACCCATTTTCAGAGATACAATGGCATATATAATGGGCACTTTAATTTACAAGAAACTATTTATTAATCCCTTGTAGTAGAAAAAGCTAAAAGTAGTCCAAGTGATTAGGAGATTTAAGTGATTCACATTTTTTGGCGGTAGGGCCCCAGGCATTTTTGAACAACAGGAGATGAAAGTTGCAATTCTGCCTTTCTGAATTTATCTTTCAGGGAGGGTGCCTGGGAGTTTTCCAGCTTTCCTCTCTAACAACACATGAATATGTCTCATTATTTATGACAATGAGCAATAATTAATAATGAATTTTCTGTGATCTAATATTTTCTTAATATAATAAATATCAAACGCTCAATAAATCAGGTTTTTTTTTTTTTTAATTAAGTTATATTTGATAGAAAAAGATGTTTTTGCCTGATTATAATCATACAATGTATCATTTAATTTCATCACGTGTAATTTTTCTTTATTAATCTTAGAATAATAAAAGTTTGAAAAATGAAATGCCTGATTTTTCATTTAAATGCAATGAAAATTTTTGAAGTTCTCATCAATTTCATTTAAACAGAACTAAACAGCAAAATATTTTATCCAGTCCAAGAAGTAGCAAGTCCATACTTGATACTACTAATAATCTTTATGCTGAGAGTCAATGCACATTTTATTTACACTGATTAAAATACTTTGCCATTAGAATAAGGTAGGTTTAGTTTCTTGTCGCTCAAGGATCTTTTTCTACACAGGAAGGCTAATTTGATCAAGACATACAATTTAAAATGGGTTCTGATCCACTACAAACATCCTATTCCAAGATGGAATTCGAATTGACAAACTGTTAAACCAAAGATAAGATCGCAAGTCAGTCAGTTACTAGCCCTGCTTACTGTGGTGTAGAAGTTTTCAAAGACAGTTTCCAACTCACATGTTGATCTTGTCAACAGAAGTAGTTCGAAAATTCAAAGTAGTTAGCTGTATTTAGCAAGTTACGTCTGCAAGCATATGTAGTCGAAAACAAGTGCAATGAGATAGTATATCAGAAATTATCTACATCATCCCAGAAAGTCTGAGGTTTGATCATAGAAACTGATGAACGACAGGCAGATTAATGTATGTGGCGCTTTTGCATGAAAATTTATAAAGGAAGTTTATAGCCAAAGAACCCACATTTTTCACTCATAATATATGAAATCTATTCATGGAAAAGGAAATCTACATTCGGTTTTACAAACATTGCGGTAAAAGTTAACAAACAGGTACCTCTCGATTTTTTTTTTTTTTTTTTTTTTTTTTTGCGCCAAGACAGTCGTTTAAGATGTGAGTGGCAACCCTAAAATTACGTCAGTAAAAACTCTGAAAATACCAGTTATCCGAAAATAAATTTTATTGCAATATTCATCGCAAAATTTTTCGCCAAACCAATGGGTACCCGTTTCCACATCGAACCCAACATTGCTAAAAGAAATGTAAATTAGCATTTTTAAACTGTCAAAACTTAAGTGTTGCATTTTTTTTTATACATTACTTTTAATGGAAGATGTATTAATGATGCAAGTTATAATAGTCATTAAAGGAAATGTGTATGTGTAAATAATTTTGTTATTTAAAAATTCTTTATCTAATGAATGAAATAATTGCTTGACGCATGAATTCCCGCAATTTAAAATAAAAACATCATAAAGTTACAGGCAGTGTTGCGGCCCATGAAAACAACACGAAGTGGAATTAACAAACTTATTTTCTTCGTATTAGCCCTTTCAGCATTAAATTACGAAAATAATAACAATTAATAATGATTTTTGTCTACGTTGATAAATTTAGTTACTTATATTCCCGTGTTTCTGGAGGGAAAATTATTTAACAGACAAAACAAATCTTGTTGAAAAACGTCTGCCCGATTAAACATCGGAGGGTTCACTTTCT
>JAPDSC010059795.1:0-16301 GCA_026290005.1 Latrodectus geometricus
AGTAGTAAGTATATGAATAACTATACTTACTACTGATAATAATATTTGGTGAATCATTATACTTACTATTGGTATTAGATCCCTTTTACACGCTGATAAAATCCATTGAAAACTACAATTCTTGGCATTTTTTTAATTAAATTATGCTTTTAAGTAGAGTGATAGTAACTAAAAATCTTATTTCTTGACATTTTTATGAATTTGGGTCCTAGTTTCACAAAATACCTGTATAAAGTTTACTGATTCAATAATAAATTAACACCATTGACAAAAATAAATTTCAAATTTCAAAATAACTTAAGTGTACCCATCCTCTATTTTCTTCTCTCATTTTGTCATCTTCTGAAATGCCTCTTGAGTACTTAATCGACAAAACCTTGATTTCTACATTGACAAAAGTTGGGTATTTTTGCAGATATTTCATGGCTTGCGGGGCCCTTAAAATACAGTTGTTTGATTTTTGATAGAAATACCTAAATAAAAATAATTAATTATTTCAGTGAATATAGGACAAAATTAAAACAACATTTGTATCAAATAACTTACCGTGAAATTCAGGCTCCAATATAATACTTAACCGCAAACATTTTTATATAGTTGTAATATAACTACATAATTTTTATATATTTTGATCCTATTTTATTTGAATCATAACCTCAAGAGGCTCTCAAAATTTGCTTTGACTTGAATTTCACTATTTAGAAATGAGTATTATCTAATGTAATCAGACTTACTTTTGAGAAGTCTAATAATACTTTAAATTTCTTTAAAATAAAAAATAGTTTAACTATGTAATCAGATTTATTTTTGGGAAGTCTAATAATACTTTAAATTTCTTTAAATTATAGTCTGACGATATTCTTGATTTTTATCATAACTTAACACTCAGTCTTATCTTATTAACAAAAGGTTTAAACAAATCGAGTTTTCTTATAAGATTTAGGAAGTATAATACGATTTTTTTCAAGTAAAAATCAACATTTAGGATAGATTCAATTGAAAAGACTTTAGAATATAAAATTATTGAATATTTCTAAAATGATTTATTCTAAAAACATTTAAAATATCAATTAATGAAACATTTTAAACAGACATAGTTTTTTTTATATCACAACACCTTTTAGATCAAATTCCTTTTTAAAACGTTTTTAATAAATACTTTTTATTACAAATAGAAATGTTGTCTTCAAAAAATGCAAGAATGAATCAAATTTTTGAAAATTAAAATCCAGTTTTCAAATTTCAATAAAATAATTTATTTTTAAACTTTTAATTTTCTTTTATTAAGATCTAGTTAGTTCACGTGAGAAAAATATGACCGTTTAGCGAGGAAAAAACCAAACCTTTCCTTTATTAAAAATATAAGAATTTATAACTCTTGCAAAGTACTCAAAACTTTTGAAATTTTCTTTCATCTAATCCGATAGAAAAGTAAATGGTATAAAATTATAGACTTTATGTGTATGTGGGGGGTAAGGTAAATATAAATATATTATATTTAGTTTAACTATATAAAAGTTTTAAATGCTGATAACCCTTTAAGTAATAAACTTGTAAGAATTTGTAAAGAATATAAATTTTAACTAAAATAACATAGCGAGAAATATTATCATTGATTGCGTCAGTCAAAGTGCTCTAAAGTAATAGGGAGTATGAATTTCATCGTTGTGATCATGTTTAAGTGAAGCCTTAAATATGTGCCATTTTTAAATCATTTTACTTAGATAAATATTGCACTTTTTTCCTTGAAGTGTAACGGACTATGCATACACTTGTATATACCTGGTCAAACCTTTTTATTCTTTTTATAGAACGTAATAGTTGTTATTTTTTTTCTGGAGTACAGTGAACTGGTATCTAATTCATAATCAATAAATGATAGAGTTATTCTCAGAGAAATGTTTAAGAATATAATTTCATTTCTCGACAGTCACATAGCAATATGATTGGAAACTCTGATTAGAAAAGAGGAAAGGAATACATTTTTTATATACATATTAGTATAGTCATTTAACACCAACCATCAAATTATATTCTGCATTATCCAATGACAGTTAGATTAGACCCTTTTAAAGAACACATTGAAAATGGTTTGCTTTGCTGAATGCATTATCTGAAATTACTTAAACGTGATCCTACTTACATATATGAGTAAATTTCTTATATAAACTAGTTATTGGAGTCATTATTTATGAAGATGTGTTTAATTTAGACTATAAACTAAAAAACATATATTCACTAATTAGATAAAAATTTAGATACAACTGATAAGCAATATATTACAGAATAAATGATAAATCGATAAGGATCTTTCGAACTATTAATTAATTTTACATTCAAATACAATGATATGTGAAATACACAAAATATTTCATTTACACAATCAACAAGCTATGGATCATAAATATATTTAATATGCTAAAAATTATTTAACTATGAATTCAAATGAAAGCCTGAAAAATGTTTTTTAGTTGAGAGAATTTCCTTGGGTACTACTGTTTAAATGATAAGAATTTATACAAAGAAGAAATGAGGAATCTCTCATGCAGAAGATGAATTATCCGCAGGGTTTGTTGATGCGTGTTCATTGACATGTAATCCCAGCTGGATTTATTGACGTAGTGCTGAATTATAACAGTTTCTGGAATAAATATGGTATTCCCACATTTGCGATCGATTCTTGCATGCTCTTTTCTTATTCAGAACATGCATTAAGCAAACCGCATAATGGATCTACCAAATATTTTTGTTTATTACAAAGCACCTTGTTTTGAAACGTCGATACTTTTTACGCCGGAAATTTTCAAATTAATATAAAAAATACACAATTGTGCACCAAGTTTATTTATGTTAGAAACTCTTTTAAATGAGCTTATAGTAAAATACATTACACAATTATCATATATCCAATCTATCAACTAAGTTAAAACTTAATTAAAATTTATAAAAGCCAATCAGAATTGCTTAAAACCAACCAATTTTCATGGAAACAAAGAGAACTCTACAATCCGTCAAGGACATTCATATCATATTAATATTTTACAGAAAACTCCTCTGCTATGATCATGATAATTTTGTGAGAGGACAATTTATTTCCAGTGGAAAGTAAAATTATATATAATCAAACACAGATCAAACTTCTCAAGTTAATATAGGATAGTAAGTTAGAATGTGTATCTAAATAATTTTAATATATAATTTAAAAAAGATCACAGAGAAATAATTTTGACTTGTTAAAAAAACATGACGAAAATAAATAAACTGTCAATTATTTTAAATTTTAATGACATACTTTAAAAATAATACTTTATGTACTCATTTTTCAAAAATACATCATTTCTGTAATATAATTTTACATGATCATTCATTTAACATTTTAATATTAAATTTACCTCTAAAAATATTATCAAAACTCTTGGAAATATATTTCGAAAATAAATTCAGTTTAATTTAACAGCAGAAATGCTTACAAAAAGAAAATCTTAAATCAGTGATTCTCAACCTGTGGGGCGCGACCCCCTAGGGGGGCGCGAGCACACTAATGGGGGGCGCGATCATATCCAAGAGAAAATGTTATTTAAAAAAATTGATTAAGTGACTGAAAGGAAAGAACACACACATACAAAACAAAATACATTTCGACATATTTAATAATTAACTTATTAAATTAAAACAATTTACTTAATTAAAACAAATTTAATAATTATTAGTGACTTCCTTGGGCCTGTCTTTGAGAGCAAAGTTTTTCGAAGGAGGGTTTAATATTAGAAATAGACACTCTTAGTTCTTTTTCTATATTTAGCTGAGATCTATATTTTGTCTTCAAAGAAGCCACCACAGAAAATCCAGTTTCACAAAGGTAAGATGTTGAAAATGGTAGTAGAATGCGAAATGCTCTTGTTTTTAGTGCAGAAAACTCATCATCCACTCCTGCCCAAAATTCAAAGAGTGATTTATTACTAAATTGTCTTTTGGTTTCGCCGCTTGCCGTGAAGTCTATGAAGGTTTCTTCCTCATCGATTGAGAGTCCTTCGGAAGTATTTTGAAATGGATCCCTCACCCACTTGTAACTTGATATCAGTTTGTCTTCAGCAAGAAAGTACTTTTTAAAATTCTTTGCTAGCATTGCTAAATGATTTTCAATGGTTACAAAAACAACTTTTACTTGTTGTTCTTCAGCCTTGTAAGTTTTAATACAATCATTCAAATTTGCAAACATTGTTAAGTTTTCTTGCTTTAAATTTCTGCTCCACAATTCCAATTTCCTACAAAAAGCATTAACTTTATCACTCGTATCAATATATATGTGTATTTGCTCCGTGCAGTTGAAGATTCGAGTTATTTAATTTCTCGAATATGTCGACCATGTAGCTCAATTTCAACACAAATAAACTATCGCGAAAATTCTCAGCTTCCGGTCTGTTTTCCTCTTCTAGGAAAACGGCGATTTCTTCTCTTAATTCATAAACACGTTGCAAAAATTTCCCTCGTGATAACTATCTTGCCTCGCAATAAAATAGTGACACTGAATGTACTGTACCCAAATAAACACTGAATGTACTGCACCCATGTCTTTAAAAGTGCGGAAAAGATTCTTGATTTCAGGGGTCTCATTTTTATATAATTTACTACGGTTACAACCGTAGTTAACACAATATTCAAACCAGGACTCATTTCTTTGGAAGCCAAAGCTTCTCTGTGGATCATGCAATGTGTCCAGACGCACTGTGGCGATTTTTGTTTCACAAGTGCTTGAATACTTTGGAATCTTCCTGACATAGAACGAGCACCATCCGTGCATATTCCGACGCAATTTTTCCATTCTATGTTTGCCTCGTTTATAAAATCATTTAAGATAGCAAATAAAGCGAGTGCTGTTGCTTTGAGTTCGATTGGTTTGCAGGAAAGTAATTCTTCTACTACTGACAAATCATAACAAAATCTAACATAGGCAATGAAATGAGCATCTTTATTACTATCTGTTGCCTCATCGAGTTGTATTGAAAACAATTTGTAACTCAACTTCGACAAAAGCTGACACTCTACATCTTCAGCTATATCTGCAATTCGACGGGCAACATTATCATTTGAAAGAGGTATAGACTGCATTTGTTTTGCAAAATTATCTCCAAACATAATTTCTACAATATCAATCGCGGCTGGCAAAATAAGCTCTTCACCAATGGTGTGAGGCTTTTTACATCTGACTATTTTATGTGAAACTTTGTAAGAGGCAATTAAAGCTTTTTCATTCACAGACGAAGTTTTTTTAAACAATGATTTTTGCTTTTCATATGATTTTAATTTTAATTCGAAGAATTCTCTGGGTTTGTTTACGTACTCATTATGAAGCATTTCCAAATGACGTTTAAGTTTATTAGGTTTCATGCTGTCTGCCACCAACATTTTTGAGCAAATGATACACAGGGGCCTTTCTTCTTCATTTACTTCAGTACTAGTGAACCCAAAATTTAAGTATTCTTGAGAATATTTTCTTGATTTTATTTTCGGAACCATGCTCATCTGTGTACTTGTTGATGCTTGTCTATCGTCTAATGCTCGCTTACGCCTGCTTAAAAATTTATCCATGATTCTGCATAAGTCTGCTGCCGTGAATATTTATTACGGTGAATTGCAATTGCACGAAAATATATATAATATACACATCAAGAATAGATTCAATAGCGATAGAAGGATCAACTCGAATGAGATTGTCTGGAATTGAAATTGGCGTCATAGAACTTTCTCCTTCTCCATATGAAAAAACATTTGTTCACATCTGCGCACGCTCCTAGCTTAAATTTTTGCTGACCAGACAAATTCCAGACAACTCCAAACTTCTCGCGAAACCGTGAGAATGGCGAGACATAGCGGGACGCAAGAGCAATAAAAAAGCATAGGATTCTTGTTTTTTCAATGCTGAGGATCGGTGTTGCAAAATGTCAATAAATTTTGGTATTCTTGGTAATTTGTAAAGTTTAAAATTAAGGTTGTAGTGTAAGTTTAGCGCCAAAATACTCAAAATACATTATTATTGTATATATTTTTTTGTATGCGGTGGGGAGGGGGGGCGCGATGAAAATTATGATTGAAAATTGGGCCGTGAATACTAAAAGGTTGAGAAACACTGTCTTAAATGATTATTTTCTCATTGGAATAATCACACACAAATAATTGCATTAAGGGGAATGAGAGTACTTTAGCTAATTCTAAAAATAAGTTGAAGAGATTCCATTATAAAAAATAAAATTATAACTTTTAGATTTTACCTATAAATCACATTTTTTGCAATAATATTTAATGCAAATTCTTACTATAATAATAGTTTTAAATAATTGCAGTTGCCCATTAGTATATAAATAGTTAAATCAGAATTATTATATTACAATTTGAATGTCTGTTTTATACTTTGTATTTTCTTTGAGCGCTGGTATGATGCATTTCTGAAGTAAAATTAGAATAATTTCTATGAATCTGTTGAACTTTTGATTAAAAAATGAATTAACGTATGATAAATTACAGAGAAATCTGTTAACTCATACCTATATGGGTTAATTATTCAAAGCAAAAAAATACTTATGAGTGAATTTATGCTATCATGTTATATCCGATTTCATATTACAAAATTTATTTTAACAATACATAAATAGTGTGTTTTTACATTCCTGAAAATGTTAATAATATGTACTTTATAAAAAATTTCATTAATATAATTATTGCTTTCAAAAAATATTAGAGATTCTTTCTGAAAACAAATCTAATTGAAAAGTAAATACTAGAGCAAAATTATGTATTTAATGTGTTTCCTTAAAAATATAATTGAATCATATTTTACCAGTTTCCTCACGTCAAATAAATGAAAAACATTTATTTATGAAACCGAACTTCATATTCATTATAATACTCTATTTCAATATGAAGGTTTATAGGGACGACAATACTTAGTAAGAATTTATAGCTATAATTTTATTCAATACTGATAACGCGTTTATTTATGTAGGTAACTGTAGTTGCAACTTATTCAAAGAATTTTTTAAGTTATTGTGAATTTTATGTATTATAAATTTTTAAATCTTAACATTAATACGATTTACATTCTTAGTGACTAGATATTAGCTAGTTTGAATATTAATTGAAAACTTTCACTTTAATATGGCATATTTCATAGTAAATAGTTGTGTTTAACATATTAATAAAGGGAAAAATTCCACCATTTAAATTTATTGAAATTATTTAATAGTATATTAGTACTGCTAAAAATATTTTATATCTCATCATCATTCGTTTTCAGTTAACGATGGGGTACTTTTTTTTATTAAATATAGCGTTGGTTAAAGGTTGCCAAAAGTAAACATTAGAAATCATTTGTACTTGAAAAACATACCCATAAATTATTTGCTCTCTCATGAATAATTAGTAATTTTACGGACTATTAAAAAACATAAATATATTAAATTGAAGTAAAGTTTCATGCATATAATCTTATTTTGATTAAAAATCATAAAAAAAACTCTATTAACAATAAATACATCATTTAATTTATTATAATGGAAAGCTTGATCGCCATAGGATTTACTGCAAATGCAATATAAATAAAAATAGAAAAGCATAATCAAATAAAATAAAATTATAAATAAAAAAACTTTACCTTCAGAACATTTTTAATTAATATAACAGATGTCAATTATGTCAATTAATTGTATTGTGTAAATTAAGTGTATCATAATTTGACAAAATGGAGTATATATGCCTCAGTATCATTTTCGTAGTAAATAAATTCAAAACATTATTATTATTAATTAAATCAGTTTTCCAGAAAAAACAGTGAAATGTTATTAGATATTATCCCTTTTATATGTACATTAGAATATAGATATATATATATACATTTATATTATACATACATATCTTTATAATCAGCAAATTATTAAAAATTCATTTACTTTTGCTTATTAAAGCATTTCATAATTTTTTATGGACGAGAAGTTGATTCATTAATAAAAACAATTTCGTTACAAGTGTTTCTCGTAAATGTAATTGCGCCAGTGTCTTCATTAGTACCCTATATTTACAAAGAAGGGGGAGAAATGCTAAAATTGCTAAGTAACATATACACACTCAATACAAACTAAAATATAAAGCCAAAATTCAACGTCTTTTTGAGAATAATAAAAAAATTGTCAGAAAAACAAAAGTACATTACAGAAATAACTAATGACATTTAATTCAAGACTAGTTATTGATTTTTATGGCGGAAAGTGAAAAATCGTATATTTTTATTTATGAATTGAACCATACATTTTTAAGTAAGCTAGAATTCATATTTATTCAGTGATATAAGTTATTTTGATTGTAGTCCATATAAATAAGTAAATAGGAAAGAATGGTTAATTGATAAGCAATATTAAATAAACGTTTATTTGTTCAAATTGAATTTTAAATGAAATTCCCTGTGGATTCAAAATTATTCTAAAAATATTTCCTTTTTTTACGGTAAAACATCAAAAATACAGGCATAACTTGCTATATATAACTGCTTTAGATAAAACACATTTTTCTGAATATATCATATGAGTTTAAGCTTTTATTTATTTGTTTTTAAATATCTTTATATTACACAAGACTGAGATCTAGTTACCTGTAGATGTAACGAGATGTAGTTATTTATATTGTTTTTTCTAGTTAGTGAAGACATAAGGCCGATAATGAATGTATTTTCCCCATTTGTAAACTTTTCCACCACGTCATCAGAGGTAGATTTCCTGTCTGTTTGTTTTTAATTTTACAGCCATTTTTTCTAACATAAGGGCTAATTTGACTGAGAAGCATTATTTAAAGCGCATTCCGAACTACAAGTTTATACACCTGAAGCGAATATAAAACCCACGAACTTTTGAGCTGAAGACCAGTAACTATAGTCTTTCAACTGCCAGTTCGACATCAATAAAGGAGATTTATGTCGCAACTAGTAACAAAACTAACTGCTTATATATCTTCAATTGAGATTTTAATGGACTATAGCAGTATAGTAGGGAGATAGCATTGCAAATTGATTAATGCAACTAACATAACTACTATTGTTTTGCTTCCTTATCCCCTGATTCGTAACCTAACAAGTTATCATGCATGTTGATTCGATATTATTGTTCTAAAATTATCTTTTTAAATTAAATCGTGTATTATATTTTTATCTTTAAAAAAAAAACCCTTTTAATTTTTTTTTGTTGTACACTACGACAAGAATGTATTACACAATCCTCTGATACATATTAATTGTTTGATACAGTCTGATCAGTAGATTGAATACATACAATCTACTGATGCTATTATACATAATCGTAGCAAAAAAAAGTTTTCTTTTCAATGTCAGAAATCATGAGTAACATAATTATAAAATACATTTGATAAAATCTAATTCTGGCCTTTAAAAACAAGTTATTAAAATATATTAACTATAAATTCTTTCAAAAAATGAAGTCGTGGTAGCCGGTTGGGAAAAAACTTTGCATTTATGGGCTAGAGGAAGTGGATTCGATACCAAGCCCACCGAAGATTGCCTGCTGAAAAGGCCTATGCATGTTAAGATTTCTATAAGTTAATATCCCTCCACTGGTGTGGCATGGTATGGAAAAGAAGGTGTCAGCTCAGGAGTAGACATTATTACTTGAATGTGGTTTAAAATTACTAGAAGATTGGCTATGTTTAGTGACTACGGTAAACATGAAAATGTAGTCGGAAACATATGCCAACAACCCCTAACCTAAGCTTTACAAGATTGGTCTCTTTTGATCAAGTGCTCACAATCTATAGTTATAAATTCCTGATTCATTTTTGGTAATGTAATTATCTTAATAATATATTTATTTTGTTTTAAATATATATTTGTTTTTAATTACTTTTGGTTTGAAAGATATTTTTGTATTTTTAATATTTTTAAATTTAAGTTCCAGTAAGTATTTTTTAATTCTGTTACAATGTTAATTTCAAAAGTTTCAATTATTATGTTAGTTTCAACCAATATAAGGAAATTATATTAATAAAAAATGTTTCTTCTGTCAAAGAGTATATTGTCAACAAATATTAAAAATGCTTCATAAGAAAGTGTGTACTTCAAAAAGAATTACAATTCAAAGTTTTTTAAAAACTAAAATACAAATCACGATTTAAAACATTAAATCACCATAGCATTTTGTTATCTTTAAAAATAAGATTAGTTTTGAACATATTATTGAAAATTTAGATTCAATTTAAATTAGTCTAAATCACAATATACAAGTTTATCAATGATTCAGAAAAATTTCTGAATTTTCAAAATCTAAACATTTAATAAAATTTCAAATGAGATTTTGTTTATGTTCTAAGAACACAGTTATCTAAATTTATGGATTTCAACCTATATTTTCTGAAAATAATTATTCTTTTATTAAATCAATCTATATTTTATTAAGCATTAAATGCAAATTGTAAAAAACAATTTGAATTTTAAAATATTTTTTCTTTCACATCAAAACAATTCAGTATTGATTAATTCAGCTTATGACTGCAATATAACCCCTTAGAAAACCATTAAGATTAAAGTAATTACAGAAACAGAATACTTTTCAATAAAATAAATACTTTATTAGAAATGATGTGAATAATAAGATAAACCAAATAGCAATGTTAATTGGAAATACAATACTTTAAATCAAACAATATTAAATTTTATCTACGATTAATTTTTAATTTTCTTAGCTTTTTCTAAGCAGAAAGCGAATTTAATAGAGTTTGGCTGTTTCCAACTGATATTTTAAATGCGTATATAGTGCCTATCTAGTAATTTTTTTATAATCCTATATTCTACATAAATTATTTTATAAATAGAAATTTTAAAACTTCAAATTATACTGTTAGCTAGAACAAATATTATTTTATGTTAGGAGATTAAGAAAAGCTATTTGTCGACATAAATTACGTCAAAATTTTGCATTAAAATCTTATATTAAGTAAAAATTCCTACTTGATGTAGATGTAATTAAAGCAATTCAATGTAAAACTGTATATTAGTTTGGGGAAAAAGTAATCCATTATTTTTTCGGTAGACGTCTGTAGTGATCGATATCTCGTGAGGTATATATCAAACAATTTCAGATTTATGCTCGTTGGAAAGCTGACATTTGACACTAAAATATCTTCTTGAGGTTTTTTGTTTGATTAATTCAGTTACGAGTACAAGATTTTAAAAATGGAAGACAACAAACAGACAATTCGATACATTTTCGTTTTTCTCTTGTAACGGCGAAAAAGATTGCCATTTGGTTAAAATTGTGAAAGGTGTTTATCGTCCTATATAAGACTGTAACAACCAGTAACATACAATTTTTGTTTCCTCGATTCCATTCGGGTATTTTTGATGTTAGAGATGCACCTCGCATGTGGATACAGCATCGTCGAAAATGTCTGTAAAATATCAAAAATGGTCGAAGTTGACCGCAAGTCAGCATTAGTAACGCGCAAGACCTAAAAATCTGCATGAAAACTGTTTTAAACCTTTTTACAAAGCGAATGCAAAAGAAGTTACATAAAGTTCACGTGAAAATTATGTATTTCTTTTTCCCCAACCTAATATTACACTTTCTATTGGACGCGGAATTTTTCTTGACAAAATTATTTTAACTATTGAATAATTTTACATTCTTAGAAATGAAAAACATTATAATCTTACTTTTTTTCTCTACGTTTAAAAACTTAAATATTAAAATTAGTTTTTCTGTACAATAATTAGAATTCTATGGTTATAATTTTCTATTTCTCCTATTCGGATAAATGTCATTGTAATTATAGTTTATCGGCAAAAATATTTTCTAAAATTGAAACGAGTTTTAACATTTAGTAAGCATCAGAATAATTGATAATTTGCAAGTTTGTAAGCAGTTGTGCTACAAAATACTGTTTATGAAATAAAGTAAAAATTATTAATTCTGTTTATAAAATAGAATTAAAAATAAAAATTATTAATATAAATTATTTTATTTTAAATTAGTTAATATATTTTTATAATTACTTAACTTACATCTTTTCAAATTACTCTTTTCTCATAAATTAATTGATATTAATTACTTAAGAATATGCTAAAAACTAAAATACTTAAAACCTCAAACTTTTGTTTGGATTTAAATGCTTTGGAACAAAGAATATAAAGAAGATATAAAAAATATATTCTATGATCCTTTTATATTAAAATTACTATACCTATTTTTGATGACAGTGAGTGAAAAATACTCTAATCAACAAATGATTTGAAGATTTTATACTTTAAACTTCAAATTTAATTGTAATTTACAAAAATATTTCTTTGTATGAGAAAAAAAAAAGAATCCCTTAACGTCTTGTACAAAATCTATTTTCTCAAAAGTTACTTAGCTAAACTGCCTGCCAAATGGTTATCGCTCTAGGCTTCGCTTCAACAGTTCGAGGATTCGAATCTTACATCAAGCTTGGATGTGTAATGGTTCAGAATCCATTTTAAAACTGTAGATTCCGGTCCATTTTAAAACTGTAGATTCCGATTATCCGATTGAGCTTACTTGTACGTAGTGTAATTTCAGTTGAGCGTATTAAAGAAACCCTCATCCCCCTGAGGAGCAAGTAGCGGAACTTATAGCCTTCGATTCAACAATTCGTAGATTTGAATCTCTGCTTGGGAATAGATGTTTGTAGCTATTTGGAATCCGTTTTAAACCGTATGCCTCAATCTAATTAGCTTTCGTGTGCAAAATATAACTGTTGAGAAACAAATAAACCAAACCATCCTTACCCACATAACTTACGGAAATGGTTTGTTTTGCCATTTTGTATGGACTTTATTCTCGCAAAAACGTAAGTTATGGCTTAAAATGAATTATAAATCGTTTCAAATAACATTCAAAGGCAGAATTTTATCAACTACTGATCTAGCAGTCAAACGGCATTCACGGGTTCTAATCCCACTTCGGGAATGAATGCTTATAGTAGTTTGGAATCCACTTTAATTTCTCAGAATAATCTAATTATATCCCTCGTATGTAGAAAATGATCGTTAAGCAACAAACCAGTCCATGGACTATTAACTGAATAAAAACAACTTAAAATTTAGCAACAAATTTGCATTAACCTTGAAAATTTGATTGTAGCTGTCATCGAATTAAACAAAACTTCTATTAGGTAGGTGGTTACAATACTTCAACTGATCAGTGGAAATTTGAAATGAGTAATAATTGTAAGCAGTCCACACACACATTTTTCCAATATAAAAGAGTAGTTGAAAAAATTTTATTAAAGCATTAAAAAATTTGAAAAAAACACATTAAATATGAAGACTTTTTAAATGAATTCTTGATGTGTGTTCTCTTATAAATTAAACTATCATGTTTTTTTTAACAATTCTTCTATAATTATGAAAGTTTATCTTTTACAAGTTATTTAAAAATTTTAATTTATGTAAATATAAACATTTTTCAGAAATGAAATCATACAGGAATTCAATATGAAAAATAGATTTACAATTCTTATTGAGAATTTTTAAATTGTATTCGATTGATCATTAGTTTGTTAAGAATTTTAGATACTAAAATTATCAAATGATTTTTTAGTAATTTATTTAAAAATTTCATTAACCATCTATATGAATAAAATATTTATTCCACCGAATTTTTATTCGGCCCAAATTGTAAATATCTGAAAGGAATGTAAGGAAACTTGCTCCAATTATCTTTTAAGCTGCAATTTACACTGGTTTCAACGTACTATGCAATTGCTAATTTCATGATTTGAATTTAAAAAATGCAACCCCATTCACATTAATTTTGCTCACTTAAAGAACGAAGATTTGATTTCTTCCTTTTAAAATTGTAATTTGTGAGTAACTGAGGTAGAGAAAAATTATGAACGGCATCACACACACACATAAAATCTTTCTTTTTTTTCTAGAAATTATTTTCAGCAGAGTGATTTCAATAAAAACGAATAGCTTCGCTCGCTGTGCATTCTTTTTAAATCATTTTACATCTGGATAAATGAATTTATAGTTGACACCTAGCTTTGATCACAAGCCCTTTTTATATGTTACCAAAGTTATATGTCTAGATTTTGGGGGTCCTGCTTAATTAGGAAAAGATAAACCTTGAATTAATTCAATAAAGCCAGAAGCTGGAAGCGCAATAGATATTTTTGTGTATGGTATACCAAAATAATCAAAAATTCAAAGATTACAAAAGTAATATTTTTGTCAAAGATTAAATCATTCATTTTCAACAAACAAAAAAAAAATCTACAGTTTATCTCATAATAGATCACATAACAAAACATTTCATTTCTAATAGAGAGTGAAGAACTAAAAAAAACACACACACACATTAAATAAATGCAATGAAAATAGAAGCAGAACTTTCATTAGATATTTTTATGTACAGTATATCAAACTCAAAGAAGTAAAGAAATCATTTCTGAAAGAAGTCTCTGTTTATAAACATAAAGTTTTACAATTTAGCATATAAAAAGTATAAACATTACAAAATAATTTAAAATATTTTCAGAGGTATTAATGCATTACGAAATGAAATCTTCCTCTAGTGTATAGAATGTCTAAAAATAGATAGAATGATGTGTATAATGCTTGAAAATTGTTTTACGAAATATGTTATTTAATATTGAAATCTGAAATCTTATTCTGCGTACCAATGCATTTCCGCTGAACTGATAGCCGAACAGTTAGATTTCTGACCTCCAATAGCTCATGGATTCATATTTAAACTCTAATTTGATTGTTTGTAAAATTTCGGAAACCACTTTAATCTGTAGATCCCAGTTTAATTTACCCTAACCATAGAGCGAAAAATAAAAATATTACCAAATACTTGTATAAATAAAAAAAAAATAACCGTTGAGCCTCAAACCAAAACCAAACAGAATAAAACCAGTGCCTTTCCTTACAGTGGCACGTGACAAAGAGTGAAAACGCATTCGTTGAAGATTGCAAAAATACTTTTTCAAAAACCAAGAAAAATATTAAATATCGTCATTTTTAGAAACAATGGAAAATATGCAAGGAATTTGGGATCCAATGAGGTAAATATTTTTCCTTTGCTCCCACTGTAACACATAGATGACAATTTTAAAATGAGGACAAGAACTGCGAGGTTCAAGAATTCCGAAGAATAATGCTACATAATATAAAATAATTACATTAATTTTATGTAATTAACTATAAACATTATATTTTAAACTTGAAAAGAAACTTTTTATATTAAATTCACTATAGACCAATATTTTGATCACTTTATTCCGTGCAGACATTTTCAGACAGCTAAAAGTAAAATTTAATGATAATGGTTGAAAAAAGAATTTTTGTGGCTTCATTATTAATAAAAATGGCTACGCCTTAACCAAACATGCACACACACATAAAGTATCACTAGTAGAAACTAAATTCAAAGGGTACAAATTTATTGAATTTTGTAACAAATTTTTGTCTTATATTAAATGAACATAATAACATTCATATAGAAGTATAATAATATGAATATAATATGAAATGACTTTGAGGAAATTTATATAGCACATTTAATTAAACTTCGTGAAATCATTGCCTATAAACTGTTATTTCGAATAGAATAATTAATTTTTTTAACAATTAGACTGAATTTATTAGATACATGCCTATGATATAAAATTAATATGAAAATATTTGTATTTTGGTTTTTAAATATATCTGCTCCCTATTTTGTGATACAAAGCAATCATTCTATTTATAGTAGTATGATAAATTTTATAATAGAAGTATAATAATAGAATATACATTACTGGGATCGATAATGGATATTTTAACCTAACGTATTAACGCTCGACTTCCTATTTTATAGATTAAAAGTTTTTACTGCAGCCAGGGTAAAGCACTTTTAATGATCTTTAACAGATATGACTTGGATGAAATTGTTCAAATTGAAAATCGATACATTCTCATGACCTTAAATACTCACTTTTTTCTTATATATTATAATTATCTAGTAGAGAGTGGGGGATAAATTTCATGTATAAAAGTTTACTTTTCCATGCTAACTTCATATTTCTTGGAAAAATTTTTTACAGCGAGATAGTGAATTTTATTAGATAGTTATTTCTAAGGACTATCACACAATTCGCGGTGGCATATTTTATCAAAATTTAGTTTGCAGAAATTCTATCTCGTATGTGTTAAAATACTAAAAATAATCAATATGAATAGAACACTGGTCGTTTAAGCATTCCTTTCTATTTATGGCTAAACGAAAACAGCTTTCAATCCT
>JAPDSC010059801.1:0-13344 GCA_026290005.1 Latrodectus geometricus
CTCTGCCTTTCATAGGAAAAGCGCGATTAATTTTTAAGATCTTATCCAAAAGAAATTTAGCCTTCAAGGCCATAAATGTAAGGAGATTGAGAAAAGACTGGGGCATCCAATTTAAATGGAACAGCCTCTGCCATTTCATAGGAAATATTTAAAAAAAAAACTTTCAAAAACTACCAGCTGCATATCATGTTAACATTAAGGCTTGGATGATTGGAAGCACTTGTTAGCTGAGACACTTTGATCAGTATATAACTGCACTGCTAACGTTGAAATCTTAAATCGAATCGTATTCTGTCTCTTCCGCTTAATAGAACTTCTGTCTTACAGCCCATGAACTACATGGACACACACACACAACAGCTTCAAAAGCAAATATCATAGGGTATTTAGCAAAAATGATTACGGGCTTGGGGCAGCCTTATGAAATTGACCTTCTAAGAGCAATGTATTGGTCAATTAATGTTTGGAATGATGCTGAAGGAAAGACAATATCGAGAGTATTTCAACTCTTCTTAAAGAGCTCGCCAAAACAGAAGAAAGGCAAAGTAATGATGAACTCTTTAAGAGCCCCTTTGATGCCTGAAATTTCTTTCGAGGGTTTTTTTTTTTTTTTTTTTTTTTTTTTTTTTTTTTTTTAATACACTGGAAAGTTAAGAAATATCGTATTATGAAATTATTGAAAGGGATTTCAGATATTGAACAAGAAAATGATATAGTGTAAAAATCGCCAACAAAACAAGACAATAGCTTTCTTGAAGGAGAACAGTGCTTTTATATTTTAAAAATATGTTCTTAAAAATGTAATTTTTAAACACAGAAAAAGATAAATGATGCCTGATTTTTTATCACTAAAGTGAAAATTAATACTATTTTTAAGTATGAATCTTATTTTCTATGTGTTTCTGACATTGAATTCTAAATATTTTTTCTAAGAGTATTTTATTTATAAAGAAAAAGTAGTGTGGTAAGAAAAAATCAAATACTAATGATCTAATACACATTTTCCTATTTTATCCATCTAATACACATTTTCCTATTTTTTTTCACATTTTCCTTTTCCTATTTTATGAACTGTTTTACCGGTCCCTAAGAGTTCATAAAAGTGAGTGTCTACTGTATGTTCTAGGAAATCTCATTATATTTTCCACATTAATTAATTGACTAATTTTTAAAAAAAGAAAAGCAAGTTAAATAATTGTTGGAACCCTTTTTACAGGTACAATTTTTGCTCGTATTTGCATTCATGCTTCAACTCACTTTTTTCCCAACATGCGAAGTTTCGAAACCAATGTTAGCTCTGAACGTCGCCCAGGCCGTCATTTTCTTCGTCTTGTTCCTCAACTTCTTCGTGGAATCCTACAAGAAGAGACAGCAAAGGAAAAACAAGAGTGTTGAGTCGAATTCCGCGACCTCTTCCAGAAAGGAGAAACACGAAGACTATGAAAATGTCCGCCACCGTAAGCCATCCGTCCAAAAGCTTCGATACGTGGACGTCAACTACGTCACTGAAGCTGTCACCATCTCTGCCTAAGGGCTGTGACGTCTCTACGTCAATTCATTCACCAAAGATAATTTTTGCTTTATTTGAACGCCGGTGCGTACTTAAACAAGTGCAAATTTTTGATTTCGCAGTTTACAGTTCCAAACAATTAACTCAATAAATAAATATGAAAGAAAATTTCATGAAAACATACTATAATAATCTCCTGTAAATTAATGTGGTTTCAAAGAATTAATCTAATGTAACAAATGTTTGACTCAATGACGATTGTTATAAGTAAAGTTTGGACAGTTTAAATTATTTACAATTCTACAGACAAATCTATAATCATTTCTTACGTAATAAATTAAAATTAATTTAGCCATTGGTTCAGTAAACATTATAACATAAAACTTACTTTTGTATTCAGCAATATAAAAAATAGTTCAATTGGAAAATATTTTAAGAACTAAAAAACTGTAAATAAATAGTCAACTTATGACGAAATAACATATTTAAATAATTAATCTTTGATTAAACTGTTATAACTTCTATCAAATATCTATTACCTTATACTCATTTTAAAAAAAAAAATTTTGCAAAAATATCTATGATATAATTTACATCTATGATATAATTTACAATATATATATTTAATATATATAATAATTTACAATATATAATTTACAATAAAAAATATCTATGATATAATTTACATAAAATTTTTTTTTTAAATAAGTAAATAAATTTATGGATTATAAATAGCAATAATATACATTCATAATATATTTTAGAAGAAAAAAATTCTTAAGTTGGTTTTATTTTTGGAACAAAAGATATTCAAAAATATATATATATACACATCATAAAATATACATATTTCACAATCCTAAATTATTTAAAACGAGCGCACTTTATAGGTTTGCCACGAACATGTAGTCAAGAATTTTCTACGCTTCTATTATCTACATTAGGAGTTCATGAAATATCTCTCGCCCTCAATATCTTTAGAAGAAAAACTGCATTTTTCTCATCAGATTGAAGATGTTTTTGGTTTCACAAGAAAATGATGGATAAAATAATAGACATAGGAGTTTCATGCTATCATTAAGAAGCTAAATATTCTCTGGAATTAAAGCTCATAAATAATCTTGCATATTGAAAACAAGATCTGCATTCCATGTCCAACCTATGTAGGAACAAATAAGAAAACATATTCTACAGATCTTCATTGTTGTAATTATTAATTATAGATTATTAGCGGAAATATATACATAAAAGTATACAAATGATATTAAGAGAAATGATTTTTACAAATAAAGCGCTTAATATCATTAGAAATTTTTTAAGGTGATTATGGATACATCTCAAAAAGTGATGCCATTTTTCAGAAAAAAATGATGAGAATTTAGAGCTGCTTTTTTTAGATGCTTGGTAAAACTATTAGGTAACAGCCAGTGCAAAAATAGGAAAATTGTCTTTAATCAGAGACTTCAAAAATCTTACTTAATTTTAATTGTAACAATTCATCGGGGAGAATTCTGTTGAAAAGCGTTACATTTTGATGTATATTTTATGTTCGCAAGTTGAAAAAAATGATGTGTATATTTTTGTGCATTTATTTGATATTTATATATTGTATTTCGCTAGTTTTAAGAAATAAAACATTTTGTTATTGTTCATGACTTCTTAATATATTTACTTATTATGACAGAGTTTTTCGTCATAGTGAAAAACAATTATGAATACAAGCAATCTAAGTTACAAAATGTTTTAAAATTTTCCCAGATTTCTAAGATACTCAATAAAAATAATTTATTCGAGCACTTCATTCTAAAATACTGAAAGGGAAATAAAAAGCAATTATTAAATGAAGGAATTATTTAATTTATTAACACTAAATATTAGTGACAAAAACTGATAGTGAAAAAGGATTTATTTAATAAAAATAAAAACTAATATAATTTAATGGTTTTAAACTGATTACAAAAGCAATTTATCAAAACGGTAGTTCTTTTCTTAAATTTTGGCTCCACATCATAGAATGATATCCATTACATCAATAATTGTTCTTTGGATAGAGCTATATTCATTTCAGACACCAGTTCCAATGGTGCATTTGGAAGAATAAAGATTTTACTTTGAGCTCTTTTTCTTTACTGAGCAATCAAACGCTTCTTAATATTCCCACTGATAATGAAAATTTAATTATAAGCACTATTTAATAAAAAGTAATGATATGGAAAACTATATTAAAAACTCTATTACTGAGTATTAATATCAAATCTAGATCAATCAAATAGCTCTTTTGACCAAATATACCAGATACTGTTTTTCTGAATCACTTCAAGACTTTTTAAATACCCATATATAACATAATACTTATGACTCACTAACCCCGCTTCGCGTTTAAATCATTTTACATATGGGGCATGCTTACATTAAGTTTAGGCTTCAGGGAAGAAAACATTTTAGGTAGATCAAAAAAAAAAAAAAAAACATTCAATGAAAACAGAACTTTGATTTTTTTTTATATGCAATAGCACGCCAAAATAAATAAAATATAAGAATTCAAAAAACCACTTCTGACAAAAGTTTTGGATCAAATATGAAATTAAAGAAGTTTCAACACATAAAATGATTACAAAAATACATTTTAAATTCAAATTCTGAGTTCTACTAATGAACTACAAAGACAAACGTTTAATTAAGATAATGCAAACAAAGCAGAATGTACTCAGATATTTCTTCATTACGTTATACGCCAAAATAAAAAAAATATTCATAAAAAGATGAAAATAAAAAAAAAATTGAAAAAAATCACTTCGAATTAAAGTTTGTCTGAACGTAAAAACATGCTATATAATTTAACATAAAAATATACACATTACAAAATAATTTAATTAACAGGATTTTAAAACTATGCATCGCAAAATAGCTTCATGTATAAGTTAAATAAAAGCAAATCCAATGAGGAATGTAATGCTTGAAAACTCTTTCATGACACGAAATTATTAAATATTGAATCATCAGCATTCTATTACGACTAGAGAAGTGTTGGGATAAGAGAAAAAGGTTAAAAAAAAATAATAAACGTTAATATTTTTTAAAATTTCACAATAGGAATGTAAAAAGAAAGGGCATGCGATGCTTTATTTTTTCTCTAATTTCAACAATAAAGCATAGGTGATAATTTTGGAAAGGAAAACTACGTTTTTTCTTTTTTTTTTTTCTTTTTTTTAAGCGAGAAGAGTTTTTCAAGCACTCCATTTCGTGCAACCATTCTCAATTAAAACCTGCTGACGGACTAGGTGAACAAGAATTTTATTTATCTGACAAAAATGATTCATGAACTTCTAAGAACAAGAATTCAATAAAGTTAACGAAATACTGTTGAGAAAAATTGTAATATTTAATGAGTATTACTACATTCCTTCCAACTAAATGTTATGAAAGAATTTCAATGTTTCAAAATCTGTCCAACGGTAGGTAATACCTATACACAATGTATTGAATGAAAAATTTCTTATACCCGAGCAATAAATAAACCATATTTTTTTAATTACATTATTTGTGTTGTTATATTACATTGTCTTTTTCCAAATATTGAAACTGTTTGATTTAGTAAAAGATTATAGTGAATAAAGTATAGAAATAAAATGATGGAATTCTGATTAATTTTATTCTACGAAAAAATGTGTCGCTCTAACTTCAAAAAAAAAAAAAAAAAAAAAAAAAAAAAAAGGGGCAACTTCGTAATTTTTTGTCAACTAGAGTTAATAGAATGAATCCAAAAGATAAGTTTTTTGGATTGTTTTCAACTTATCTAAAAAAAATAATTTTTTTATATTTAAATTGGCGTTTTGTTATTAACTTCGAACTGTAATTTTTTCAAAGCTTTTTTTCAGTCCCTTATATTAGCTACTGCATTGCACAACTCTAAATCATGATCCTTTTCAATTTATTACGAATATTTTACCAGATTATTGTATTAATTTTTCTCCCGCGGTTGATTGTAATTCTAAATATTAATTACACAAATTATTTACTATGAGAATTCTTTTCACCCTTGCACCAGACTTCGATAAATTAAAAAGTCCCAGCACATGAAAACTAACACAAGTAATGAATATAGCTGATACTAAAATGTTTCCTGCATAAAATGATAAAAAAAGCTGATCTTCTCAAAGCATTACTGATCTATTTCTTTGAGAATATTGACTGTTCTGAATATTTTTATGGTCGGTAACTCAAGCTTAATAGCTCCCACTGTAGCTATCGCAGCATTAATGTCCTGTGGAATGCAAGCAGTATATCCTTTTAAATGGCACGACAGACAGTACTTTTATTTTGTTTCTCCAGCCCTGTTTTAGCCAGTCTTAAAATGCGGAAATGCATTTCTAGGTTGCTACGGTTATCGGCCCTTAGCTCTCATTCCAGGGAGTCTGGGCAGATAATTTCTCTGTAGAACGTTCCTTGTTCGTTCTAACATGACCAGCCATTTAATTCTTTAGATTTTTCATGTATTTGAAGACTTCGGATTAAACATACAGCAACGAAATAAACATGTAAGCATTTTTGTCTCCAATGATAAATTTACGTGTTTATCGTGTTGCGGAAATAGATGAGCAAATTTCGATCGAAAAAAATCACAACGAATATCGTAGTTTTAAAAAATTGGATCAAAATCAAAAATGTGAATTTACATAAAAATAGTTAATTGTAAAATAAAAAAAGATTTTGTAGGATTTCAATTTTTTAAAGTGATTCTAGAAACGCATTTTGATTGCTTAGAATGAGTTGTCGAAATAAATGGCAGCGCAAAGTAGCTTTTTTGTCATGTCCAATTAATCCAAGAATTTTATTTTTATTCAATAGCTAAGAGTAATCCATAAAATCTCAATTCAGTTTTAGAGTTGTCGCTTTGGTAGGAGATAAATAAAATTATTAAAAATCTAATGAATATGAAATAGTAATAAGAAAATGAATTTAAGTAATTGTCAGAATCTGAAATAATTTTTCCTTTGTCTTCGATGCTTTTAAATTTCAACTTCTAAGTAGACGAAATGAGTTGACTAAATGAAGGTTAGCAAAATTAAAATTTTAAAAATCAATTATAAAAGTGAAGAGTTTTTCCAAATGCATTCAACACATTCCTCAGATAAAACACAAATTAATAATAAATAAAAATAGCCAAATTAAATAGCGTCCTTACTGGAAAAAAGAAATTCAAAGCAAATTGGATTTCGTAAACTCACGAAATATCACTATTAATCTCAAACAGAAAGCACTTTGTTTCAAAATTGAAGTCCTGTGTATGCAACTACTACCTAAAAGAAGTTAATCTCTGCTCCATCTAAACAGAGAAGTACAAAATTTTTAAAAAGGAAATTGTAAAAAAGAAAATTTGTATGCTGATGGGAAATCTCTCCGCTATTGAAAAAAATCAGCAATTCTTTTTTCTAATTAGTCCAGTCTTGTCATAAAATTTATTATAGAATTTTATTTCATAGTATAAATTTCAAAGCAATTAATATCGCTAGAACAGATTGTGTGCGCACCCTTAATCCTTTTTATTGATTCTCTTTAACATAAATTTTATTTAAGCGAACTTATTACAAAGCTGAAAGCATAACCGCTTTGTTGTGCTGCTCTTAAATCATTTTACCAATAATTAATTGAATTCATAGTTAGAGATTTTCCGCGTGCTCATACTAATATTAAATTTTACATGTGGAAAACGGGACTAGATATTTATCTCTTCTTGTAATGAAATAGAGAAACATTTAAGTCAATTCGTTTTGTATCACGAAATGTTGGCTCCAATATACATATGCTGAAAAATCAAATTAGGTATATAGTGCTTGAAAACTCATTAGTTACAACGCTATCTATCAATGTATTCCCGAGCAATAACGTATTGAGAAAACTCATTTCAATTATCCATTCTACTGTGCGAATGTAGTCGCTCAATGATTTTTTGCAGACGAGCAGAAAAGAGCGCTAACAATTCGGCTCGGCGCGAAAGTTGAGTGGGATATCTGCAACCGTAAATATTTTTTCTCTATTCTCATGGATAAGGAACAATTGACAAAGAAACTTGCTTTTCTTAAGAACAAAGTTTCGGAAATTGCATCGCTCTGCTTAAGCAGCTTCAAATCCCTTCAGATCATTGCATTCTCAATTCAATACTTACGATTTTATATTGATAAATCCATTACCATAGAGCCCTTTTATTGAATTCTTTATTTACTGTCCAAAAAGTTTAGCTTTTCAACTATTATGAAAACTGATTTTGCATGAGAAATTTTTAATTCGTCATTTTTAACATATTAATCTTGGAAAAGATAATTTTTTAAAACTAGACAGAAAAGCTTAATATTTCTACTTTTGGACAAGAGCCAACTAAAATCATAAGTAAAAGAAGTCAAATTTTACATATTCCACTAAACTTATTTCTTAGCTAAGAGAAAGGGAATTTATTCATTAATCTATTTTGCAGGAATTTCATGTACAACCAACATCTTAATGAAACAAGAAAATGTATGAAAGTCCTAGAATAAAGTGCAGAAATTAGGAAAATATAATTTAATAATTTTAGTTGTCTATATTTAAAATATTTCACAATCTAATCATATTTTATGCCTATAAAATTACACAAACCAAAAATGAATAAATTCTAAAAAATATAATTGAAACATTTGTTTAATTATCTCATTATTTTCGATATTATTTTAACTTGCTATTCATCTTTTTTGACAACTTTCAGTTTAATATTGCTATCGATTAGAATTCAACTTTTTTCTTATTAATTAAAATCGTTACATTGGTATTATCTTAGTACAAATAAGGAACGCTACATATTCTTAATTCCTAGCATCAATTTTTTACATTCTCTTTTAATAAAGATCTCCTCAGTATAAATTATAAAAACTATAAATTTCCTGATGCTGATATTCATAATAATTTACCGACAAATACTTATTGCTTTTAAATTTAAAGAAATCCATAAAAACTTACACAAGTATTAAGATAAAAAAAAAATCAAGCTATGTATGGATTTTAACTGCATTATTCTAGCATTAATTACACATGTTGGTTACTGTAGCCAATTAACTGATTGACAAAAAGAAAAAGTTAATTATGTATCTATAAGCAATATTGATAGGACTCGAAATAAAAAAAACTTTGAATCTAAAAATTTTCTAAATTAATCTGAAATTAACCGAAATAATTTTTAAATATTTTTCGTACCTAGATAAAATTATATGAAAATACTTATAAACCTGAAAATGCTTCTTAACATTTCCCTTCATCAAAATATTCCCTTAATAAACAGAAATTTTATAAATTTTAACATTTTTTTATTTCAAGTATTTTTACATAAACTTATGCATCAGCAATAGTAACTTCAACTTCCACACCAGGTTCAATGCTAATGGATGTAATTTGCTTCACCACTTCAGATGGACTGTGCAAATCAATAATGCGTTTGTGAACTCTCATTTGAAAACGATCCCAAGTTTTGGTACCTTCACCACATGGTGATTTTCGTGTGGTGATTCGTAGAACTCTTGTTGGCATGCGAACTGGTCCCTTGACCTTTAATTCCTTTTCTTTGGCCCCTTTGATGAGATCATTACACACTGAAATAAAACTCTTTATAATATTTTTTTTCAAAAAAGGAAAGTGACAGAAAAATTCTTATCATGCTAATTAATTTTTTTAGATATAAAATAATTACATTTAACATGATTCATCTTTATCTGTGAAAAAGAATAACTTGAAAAATATTAATACCTATTAAAAACATAAGCAGATGTAAAATAATGTTAAAAGAAGCTACTAAAACTCAACCTCAAGGTTTCATTTTGCTCAATGGTAGTCAATATGAAATCCAAAAAAAAATGTGCAGTTAATATTACAAACAAGTTGATTTTCCAAGATCAGAAACAACTTCAGATAACACTGGGTCAGTCATGGATTATCAGCAGACCGTCGTGTATTTTCTCATCATTAGTTTAATACAAAATGATCATTTCAGACGGACAATTATGAAAATTTCAATACAGGGATACTTACAAAAAAAAATTCCAAATAAACAAGCATAACCAAAATAAGATTTTTTTTTTTCAGACTTAAAATTTCTTCAAATGTTAATAAAGAAATTACATCACTGAGAGTACCAATAAGGATTAAAAATAATTTAAAGGTGAAAAATTACTATCTTAATTCCTATGAAGAATATAACATATATAAAGGTCAGTTTAAATCAGATATACTAAACACAAACGAAAAACCTTAACACATAAAATCATGGAATTCCAGTCAAAGACCAGTTGAAAGAACAGCAGTTGGATGAATTACATTTATAAGTCACAAATATTTTATTTTATTAATCTTTATTCTCTTATATTGATTGTTCACTTGCCATAGACAAAATCATACTATGTTCCTTAAACTAAATCTGGAATTAGATAAAATGACAAAGAAATATAAAAAGCTAAAAACAATATAAATCATTTTTTTCATCCTATGATTTCTTTAAATAAGCATCATATTTCATGAATCACTAATCTTTAAGAAACTATAGTGAAATTCTAATTCATTTAAGAATATTTTAATACATAATAATCAGAATGATTTAATATACTTCAGTGAAAGTGATAAAATTTAATATGACAAAACTGACAAATCCTGGATTCCACACACAATACATTAAATTATCAATAAATATGTAGGTAAAAAAAAAAATTACTTTAAGAGGTAACAGTATTACCGGTTTGTAACTTATGCTTCCCTTAGTCTATAATGAGACACCTTAAAAATGTAAATGGTCAAATTTAAAACAAATTAAAAATTGTGCAAGAACACTTAAATTGCATCCTGCATTCTTGAAGCTATGTATATACAAGGATATAAAAATAAAATCCTTGAATGATACAAAGTAAATGCAATATCTTTGATAAATAAAATATAGAATCAATAAAACAATAAAAACATACGATTTTACATAAATGTGTAGCAGACATTCATTTCTATGAATTCGCAAGGATTGATAAAACAGTTCTGCTTTTTTTACAATACTTTTTGTTCATAAATTATTACAGAATTAGAATGCATGCATATGGAAAATAGATACCTACTTAAAACACTGACTGCATTTCACTATGCAATTTTCTAAAGCTCAAACCATGAAAAATTATTAAAATTTTTAATGTCATCTGGAGTTTCATGTTCAGCTTTATAGCAAAGCAGTTGCATTTATATAATGAAATTACCATTAATATGAATATTCATTTTCATAGGAATTTTCTCTGCCAAGCAAGCAAAATCTTACAATTTAAAATGTTTTCCTTTGCTACAATATTTTTGAGAGGAAAGTTACTTTTTCCTTTCACTTGTACACACAGTTTACTTTACTGGTACAGAAGTTTTTAAAATTGTCAAGAGACTGTTCTTTGAAATTCCATATCTTTTCGCAGTTTGTTTGCTTAATATTTTGTCTATTTTCAGAATTTTCTTTTTTAATTTAATTGGTAATATTAGTTACTTCAAATGTGACAAACCCTCGATCTATCTTTACAAACGAAACTTTATAAATTGAGATGCTCAAATAAAATTAAACAAATTACAGGAAAAGAGAATGAACACTTAAAGAGTACTTTTCCTTTTAATGTTCTAATGTACAAGGGGGAGGGGAAATAAGAATTTTTTCTCCTTTCTGAGTCCTTATGTACAGGAAACAGAAATTTAATTTGGCACCACAGTTCTTTCCATGCCTTATGTCTAAGTTTCTGGCCATTTCCATAATGTCTGGAATGCTTATTTGTTTTTAGGTGTCCAAAAATAAAACAAGTTGTCAGGTATGAAAAGGAATCAAAAAATTTACAAATTAGATCATAAAAACAGACAATTTGTCAGAATCAATAATTCAAAAAAAGTTTAAATGGGAGTTAAAATTATTATTATGTCTATAATGATAGGTAGGGACTAACCACTAGTTCATAAAACAAGTGTCTGTAATGTTTTATCATTAAATACAGTAGACTATAGTTCATAAAACAAGTGCCTACTGTAATGATAAAACATTACAGAAATAAGAGTACAACGATAATATTCCTTTTTGTGAAAATGGAAGTGTTAAGACAGACTTAACTTAAACTTAAAAAAAACAATGCAATATATTTTAGAACTTCTATTTTCACAATTATAACTATTTACAAAAAGAAAATGTTAACAAGATGGAACAGATGCACATAAACATAAAATTTTAATTTTACTGCCATAACCAGACTTTTAAACAATATACATAACAAATAAATTCAAATGATCACTTTTTTTAAAGCTAATGCAAGATTTAAAACAGTAAATTTATAGGAATAAAGCTGAATTACTAGTAAAAAATAATTATTTTTTTCAAAGGATTGAGAATCATTGGAAAAAGTAATGCATACTTAATACTTTAAGCTGTGCATAATTACTGATTATAGAGTAGATATTTATCAATTTTATTAGATGAAAGCAAAAGATGGTATTTTCTTATTTATTTAGACATGAACAAAAAAATCCCTTAAGACATGCAAAATCAGACAATATAAGAAAAATTTCCATCAGTAAACAAGCTTTAATACTCAATTCTAGATCTTTTTGGATTATTTGTCACAGTGGCCATTCTTTGCACACAAGGATTGATTCAAAAGGAGCTTACATCTTAATATGAATTCTGAATCACTACCACATCATGAGAATAAGGGCTACAAACTGTTGAACTGCAGATTAGATTTTCAATCTCAAAAATTTACAGCAAAGAATACAAGACAAAATTTTTTAAGCAATTCAAGATAACAAATTATTGATTTGTAAATTAAAACAGAACAAGCAAATATAAATAGTATCAACACAATTGCCTGCACAAATGTTTATTTTGTAGATAAAATGTTAAATAATCTAAGTAAGAATCAATATTTTCGCAATACATATGTAATTTCAACTCTAAAAATGTGTTTCAACTTAGATTAAAACTTTGTTATTACACACACAATAACTTAGTTATTTAATTTGCATCACTATAAAAATCAGAAATTATTTTTTTTTTCACTTTAAATCAAAGGATTGACAGATTTTGTAATTCATCATGAAAAGAAATGCAAATATGTAAACACGTGATTTAAAACATAACATTTTTTATTACTTACATAAATGACAAACTTTTCTTAACCCCTTACCTGCTTAGGAAAACTTACGAGGTTCGCTCCCCAATGCCACTGGTTTTCACATAGACACGAGCAGTTATGTGGTGTCTTGGTGGAAAAGAGGCACATTTCCCATTCTAATTGTTTACTTTCACAAAACAAAAAAAAAACAATGGAAGGGAAAGAATAAAAGTTACAAACTACTCAAAAAGAAGCACAAATAATAACTGCAACGTATGGAACAAAAGCAGCAGCTTCCTCTGTTCCACAAGAAATATTCCCTTCTCCAAATCGCCCTTTCTTTGAAATAGATGTCACATCATCACATCACATCTTTTAAACAATGTCAAAGACATTCTATTGCATTCTAAAGCCATGGGTCTAGCTTTACTAATAGCAGAGCATTGCAGAGAAGCATGTTTCGGAAAGTCATATATATATGCCCGGGGCAGTCAATGCATAGGCTTAGCGTGGCATATATATATATACGCCATGGCAGGCAAGGTGTTAATTTAACAGTACATTCAAGGAAAGAAATCATAAATAAAACTTTTGAAGCAAAAATACATATGCTATGTTACTGCAAATAATCCAGTATGCAAGGCTTTTTAATCAGTATTACATTTTGTTATCATTATATGTCAAAGGATTGACAGATTTTTTTATTCA
>JAPDSC010059811.1:8968-22203 GCA_026290005.1 Latrodectus geometricus
ATATATATATATATATATATAATTTAGTCAATTCTATCTTTGGTTAATTCGCAGAGATATACTTAATTTAAACAAGTATAAATAAATTAGACCGCGTAATGAATAAATATATTAATGATTTCATTCATTTCACATGTATGTTTTGTATTTTTGTTTCCAGATAGCAGATTATAACTTATTTTATAATAATCATATAAATTCCTTACAAATAATAAAAGAAATATTCAGGATAATCTAAAGACAAATGTGTTTATTAAAATACTTCTGAACTCTCTCTATGTACATTAAGTTGAGGAAAAGCAAATCTATTACTTTTTTGGTAGAGATAGCAGTAAAGATCGATTTCTCATATAATATCGATTAAGCAATGTCCGAATTTTGCTCATTAGAAGGGAGATATTTCACAAGAAAAAAAAAACTTTTGCTGTTTTTTTATTTTGTTTATTCAGTTGGAAGTTACGAGGTATTAAAAATTTAAGTCAACAGGTAGGTTTTAGATTTTAGTTTAGTAAAGACTAAAAAATGTAAGATAGGCTGATGAAATTGTGAATAATATATATATATATATATATATATATATAGTATACGTAGTAAAGTCTTTTATGTGCCTTTATTTCTCACTCCTTTGGTCGAAGACTTCATTTTTGTTACAAGAATGTTTAAAAAATAAGGAACTTTCATGTTGTTATTCTTAAATTTAAGAATTCAATTTCGTGAAAATTGTAAAATATAAATTTTTATGTATTCCCCTGCCTTTATGATTATATTTAGAAAAATATACTCTATCCCTAACAAAACTAACAAAAACTGTTTCATTGATGTACGACAAAAATTAAGCGAGATATTTAGTTTTAAAGTTTGCCATTTTTCTCTTCTTTAAGGGGTCAGTTTCAAAATTAATTAGTGTAACTCGAGTAAAATCTTTGGGAACCACAAACACAACTTTTTGAATAAAAAAAATTGTTTTAATTTGTTAATTTGATACACGATGTGCATCTGTAGCTACGTATTTATATAAGTTATGTTGGAAACTGTAGAAACGTCTCACTTTGAAATTAAACATAAAACATCTTATTTGTAATTAAAATTGCAAGAAAATAAATAAAAATTCCAAATTATAAAAATTCGCAAAATTTATTTTCTTTTATTTTCATGAATATGTTGAATTGCGCTATAATACTCTGAAACCTCCAAAACTGCATTTTAGTTTTAAAGGGAAAGTATATAATACATATCAAGATAAACACTATTTTAAAAGACTAAATTAAGTATTACACACATATAAAACTTTAACATTACATAAAATTTTCTCAATATAATTTGTTCACGTAAATCTCAAATTAAATGAAGTATTTATTGTAAATGAAATTACAGATAAGATGAAAAATGGCAGTACACTTTGTTGACATACAAAAGAAGAGGAAAATGTTACATTAGCTTAATAAAAAAATGTTCAAATAGGTCCCTTTTTTTATAGGCGATACACATTTGCAACCATGAATTTATAACTCTTCATATATGTTTGTTAGCATGGAGGTGTTATGTTATTGCACGTATCGGAAATATGATAATGTAAGTCTAAAAACCTGTAAATGCTAATGCATGGACTTTTCTTTAGTCCAAAGAAGCTTTCCCCCGGAATAGAAATCTAAGAGCTAAGCTCTGGTGATCTAGAAAGCATTCAATATTGCCATCATATCCAATAAAGCGTTACCCAGAATACTCTAGGAGAAAACGTTTTACTTCTGCTACTTCATGAGAAAGGTCCCCGTCATACGAAACCATAAATTAGGGAGTAAATCAAGCGGAATATTTTCTATAAATCTGGCATTATAATAATTGAATATATCTTTGTCCCGTTAATGTTCCTTCATAAAAAATGGGTCCAATTAATTCCAAATGCCCCACTAGATGTTGATGGACCACTTAGTGCGTGACTGATACCTCCGTGACGGATTTTTCAAAGCCCAATAGTGGTTATCAGGCCAATTTAGTAGTCCATGCGTTGGAATACTGCTTATCAGTCAATAAAATATTTGTCACAAAAAATTTGAAGTATTGTCAATCCTATTCATTGCCAATTGCACCTATCAAATCGATGGTTATGTCCAGTGCTAGTAATTTTTCCTGCGTTTTAATATAATAGTCATTCACTTGTTCAGCATGTAATGTGTACCATATACGTGATCTTGATAAATGACGCAATCTTCTAATTTCAAGTGAACTGTTTTGTGGATTGAATAAAACATATGCGAAAACATTTTCTGTTTCACAGCAGAACGTGATTCGAATGGCTTACCTGTACGAGGACGACTAAGAGTACTTTCTATTTCCCTGAACATATAATAAATATAATCAAAAGGAACCGGAAATAACATAAAAATTTAGATTTTACAACTTTTCAAAATCGAATTTTTAAATATAAAAAATGATATAAAATGAAAATTCCCTTTTTTTAAAATATTTTTACAATAGAATTAATGTATCTCTGATTAATGGTTTCATAAATAAAGGCCCACAAAGACTTTATCCTTATTATAAGCACTTTGCATGTTTGTAATACATATACATACATTCATACAAGTATATACATATATATATGATATTGATTCTTAATTATTAAGTAAAATAAACCCATGAACTATTAAAGGTACGCAAAACAGTGGTCACCATTCTCGAAAATAGTTCATGTTCAGAAGAGTTAAGTCATTAACTGAGCATATTAAATTTAGTAATTTCGTTATTTAAATATGTATACACAGTGTATATCAGAACAGATATTGCAAACTTTTAGGGAGATTAGTGCGCCTTGTCGATATTAAGTCACATATCAATGATTGTTCGGATATGCATTGCTGGCCTAATAATTACGAAACAAAACACAAGAAAAGAAAAACTACAAGATGTTTTTTATTCTCACTATAGCAAAAACTGAGTAAAAATACTTTAAAAGCCAATTATTGTCTTCAACGAAGGAATTCGAAATTACATCTTAGAAAACTTTTTTAGACCTTACATCTCGGGTGTTTTGAAGATTTAATATAAGTGAAAATGCTGGCCCACACTTCTTCAGCAGCAGTTACGATGTGTTCAACAAGGTCCATAGCTCAGTTAATTGGACCTATCCCTAGAAAAAGTAAACAACGCAAGTGAAATTCAATTCAGCAATCCAATGTTCTGAACAATCTCGCTAGATCTTCTGTTGGACATTCGTGCATTCAAGTGAAGACGCTCACCAATACTGTAATAATTATGAGTGGGGCCCTACCATGTATAAGCAACATGAGAGAACGTATAATAGTGGACACGTATACGTCTTCCAAAAGCTACAGCAATACTTTCCGAAGAAGGACCAAATTATTTGCATATGTCAGGCACTGGAACAGCAAGTACGGCTCGAAACGATGGTATCTTACGATACAGTTCCATTTATTTACTGAAAACACTTTCTGGTCTGCACGTGTTGTTGTACCGTCCACTTCGTATATGATTCCTACCTTAAAATACTAATCTGAACCACAAAATCTCTTAAGCTGGTAATAAGAATTCTATTATTGATTTCAACTATGTTCATTAAAAGACATTTATTAATTATTGAAATGATTTACTTACAATTTTAGTAATCATTTATGAAGCAATTTACTTATAATTATGTAGAACTTTGTTGCAACTGATATTTACCCTGGCTTTCATCAGTACTTATGAAAATAACCACGGTAAATGCAAGGTTATTAATTGTTAAAAAATAGATAAAAAAAATCTTCATTAAAATTTTTTCTTTGAGATTATATATATAGATTTTTTCCAAAACCTCTATAATGTTTTTCTCTTCCTACATAATTAATTATTATATAAACCAATTATGATGTCCCGAAGTAAGTCTAGAAAAGTTAAAACAAATTCTTTAATTTTAACATGATGGGTGATAAAAAATTACTGTAAGAGCTCTAAAATGTTAAAAAAAAAAATAAGAAGAAGAAAGCTTTTTATATGTTTTTGAGAAGTGAAGACTAAATGCATTTCCGAACGCGCTATTTTCAATTTTTATATTATTTATTACCAAACTCTCTTTAGATAGAAAACATTCAAGCATTTAATAACCAAGTACCAATTTTTAGAATTCGCGATATTTATGTTGTTAATTCTTCTTTGTAAATTATATATATATATATACATCGAAATTCAAAATTTAAGAAAAATCATTAAGCCGGTTTCGTTGAGAATTATTTATATATTTATCTAGAAAGTCAGTGATAATGCCAAATATTTTCTGAATTAATGTTAGCATAAATGCAAATTGATATGCTTTTTGAAAATGAAAAAATATGAAAGTCCTTGAAAAATTTATTTTTACTGAAATTATTTTTCTATACGGGTTACTTACTTCTATAAATATCATTTCACTTAGGATACATTCTGTCTGATCATGGTTATGACGTATGGATGGGAAATCTTAGAGGCAACATCTATTCTAGACGTAATGTAAGATTATCACCAGAACAGAATGAATTTTGGGATTTTAGGTATGCAACATAAGTTTGTTCGAAATATTAATATTTTTTCTTCATGTTACTTAATCCTTGATTAATACTTAATCACTCCACTATATCAATTCATTCAAATAATCAAAAATTGTTCAGCTTATTCAAAGAAAACTAACTTAACAAAAATATATTAGTTTGGGGGAAAAGAAATCCATTATTTTTTATGTGAACTTTTTGTAACTTCTTTCAGATTCGCTTTGTAAAAAGGTTTAAAACAGTTTTCATGTAGATTTTTAGGTCTTGTGTGAAGTTCATGTAGATTTTTAGTCTTCTACGACTGCTGACATGCTGTCACATTTGAAAATTTTTGATATTTTATAGACATTCTCGACGATGTTGTATCCATGCGAGGTGCATCTTTAGCATCCAAATACCCAAACGGAATCGACGAAACCAAAATTGTGCGTAACTGGTTGTTACAGTCATATATAGGACGATAAACACCTTTCACAATTTTAGCCACCTGGTTAGCATTTTCGCCATTATAAAAGAAAAACTAAAATGTATCGAATTTTCTGTTTGTTGTCTTCTATTTTTAAAACCTTGTACTCATAACTGAATTAATCAAACAAAAAACCGCAAGAGAATATTTTAGTGTCAAATGTTACCTTTCCAACGAGCATAAATCTGAAATTGTTTGATAGATACCTCACGAGATAGCGATCACTACAGACGTCTACCGAAAAAATAATGGATAACTTTTTCCCCAAACTAATGTAACAAAAATAATACAACAAAAACACCTCTGACTATAGTATAATAATGTAGTTATTAATAAATAATAAAAATTTTGTATATTCCCCTTTAGTACTCGAAAATGTCTACCGATAAAGCGAGCATTAAAATGCTTGAATTCATTATGATTATGGATATTAATGGCCACCGTTAAAGACAAATGTTGTCTTAAAGTTGATATTACCTTTAGTTCCATTGTCTTTATTTCGGTACAAACTGAATGTTTCCTATTGATGAAATTCTCTTTATGTTGTTAAAATGCAAATTTTCAGTACCGATAGATTACTGAATGTAATTTTTTTAAATGGTTTTGAACAGGGCATGATGCATTACACGTACTGTTGATTAAATAGAATCTTCATAGAAGTTTAGAGAGATAGTAATATATAAAATATCGAATTATGGAAATAACTATCTTACAAGTTGAGTATGTTTTTACTATCCTTCCGACAATCCCTGTTGTTTAATATTCCTTTTAATAACATATCTCTAATATATTATGAATAATATGAACAAAAATATCTTTTTTTATTATTTAAAACGTCTTATCTGAAAGTAAATTTATTATAATAACTATACTCTATAACAAAAAAAATTGACCTATTAAGAAGGAATTAACGGATGGAAACAAAAAATAGTGGTAAGGAAAATTTTGCGTAGAATAGAAGGTGATTAAAAACATTTCATAATAATTGAATGATTTATTTCAGAGTTACATAGTTACAAATTAACGAGCTCAATAAAGTGTTGACCTACCACATTAGCCTGTATGTAAGCTAGCCTGGATGGCATAGATTGATAAAGTTCTCGGGTGGTCTCCTGCGGTATTTTTTGTCAAATTTGCTTCAATTGTTGCGTTCGACAAGCTGTACGGCAATTCGTAGCAACATGAGTCGCATGTGGTTTGCCTTCCTGAAGAATAAGGCCAGGCTACAGCAAAAAGAGCGGTAGTAAAACAGGTCCCAGAATGTCGTTGACTTACCACTGGGCTGTAAGTGTGCCTGTATAGCAACCCAGACCATAATTCTTGGATGAAGGTCAGTATGGCATGCAATAGTGAAATCAGGATCGGCATTCTGCTTTGGACATCTCCAGACACGTCTTCGATGATTGTCAGGACACAGCTGGAACAGGATTCGTCTAAAAAAACTATACGTTCCCAGTCAGCATTATTCCAACCTGATCGAGCCGAGCACCGTATAATCTAGCTCAACAATCAGCAGGTGTAAGTATCAGGTGGCATAATGGTATCAGAATGTAGATTTGTTTCTAATAGCCGTCTGTGAATGGTTAAGGTGGATACTTGTGTATGGGTCGCATGTCTGATAATTGATAGCGATGAATCAGACACTCTGTCCTCCAGACCTACTCTGGTCCAATGTCAAACGCTACCATCATCATGCGGAAATTTGCCATTGTCCACCCATTCTTGCCAGAATCTTCTAATCATTGCATTGCTTCGATCCATACAACGAGTGATCCAATGATATGACATCTCTCAAACTTTTAGTTGCTCGTAATGAGTTCGAATCCAAAGGCGAGGCATTTTTCAGTCTTTGAAAGATATCCAAAATTGCAAAGCAACAAAAATTTTTAACAGTTCAAGAACAGCTCCTTATACACATCTGGTAGATGCACAGTTCCGAATTGCTGAAGGTAGCACTATTCATTCACATATTAGACACCAAATTTTAATCACTTACATACTTGGTCAAAACATTAATGCATACAAAATTTCCAATCAATTGGATGTTTCGTTCTTGGTTCGTCGATTTTTTTTTTTCAATAGAAATTTTTTTAATATTCTTAAAAACTTTTCTGTTATGTATTTTGCTTAGTTAATAAAACTAATTTAAGAATTCGACAAAGGTAATTTAATTTGATTTCCATGTTTTTGGAATTAAAATGCCAATATACATTGAAACATAATATTTTAAATGTGTAATCATAAATTTATAACCTTATAGTCTAGATTATTAAACCTGACATGTATATGCTATTTGCATTTTGTTTCAGAATCTTTCAAAAGAGTGTTGGTTTCAAATTAATGATTTTGCTTTAGTAGCGATTTCTTGATCAACTGCATGCCTCTACTTAACACTGAAATTAAAATATATGAAAAGACTTCATATTATTGTTATTTGTTGATGATTTATAAATATGTTGTTCCTGTGAAAATGTATAGATTAACTATGAATCTAATATATTGAATGAAGTCAATTTGTTATAAATACTGACTAATATTATCCTGAATATTGCAGTCCTTGGTATCCATAGTAATATTAATGCCTATCTAAGGAATGCGAAAGATCTGTATAGTTAAAATGGGGAGATTTGTAGTGGTCACATTTTCTATCCACCATCATCCACTGATACATCAAATGTACAAAATGTGAAACAAACAGAGATATATGGGAGGCCATTATAAAATCCTAACTCTCTACGAAGACTTCAAACTATGACGGTTAACTCGTTGGTACCTGGTAGAAAACATTTGCAAGAACTCTTTACTATAATAGAAAGTTGTTGTTGTTGTTGTTAATGACACTTGGCGACGCCAAGCCCGCCCGTCACAAAAACTAGGCAAATGAAGTCAGAGAGGGAGCGTCTTCCGTTTTTTTAATAGAGCACCCTCATTCGAAGGTGGAAGTACGACTTTTTGCTCATAGAGGACAACACCACCTGAAACTTTCAATTTAGAGATTCAAACCAGTGAAGCTCCAAAGCCTGGCTCTAACCACCCCCAGAGGTATTAATTTGTTATGGGAACATGGAGAACATTGCGACCCGACGGATTTAACATGCCCCAATCGTATAGTGAACACGACGAATAATCGGCTAAACCGGGATTCGAAATCACCACCTTATGGTAACGAGAACAATACCCTAACCAACCAGGCCACCGCGGCCCAAAATAGTAGGAAGTAGTAAGCCTAATATTTGAAAACTGTCTTTAAGTATTTCTGAAGTCCATAACTTTTCAAGATGGATTCTCAAATATATTACTCCTTTTGATGAATTTTGGCAGAAGAAAAATCTTCAAATCATGCAGTTTATTAGATGTGGAAACAGAAATCATGCTTTTAGAGTCCATTTGTTGCTGTTATATGGTGATTGAGATCGCACGTATGATTTCTCATGTGGAAAAAAGTGATTTTACTAATGTGAGCTTAGTCTATTTCTTTTTTAATTCTTTAAAAAATGGTATCATAATTGAATTCTTGGCTATAGCGGTATAACTTTGAGTTGCCAACGTAAAAAAGGAAGACTAAAGTACACTTAAAATGTATAATAATGCCACTAAATAATTTTTAGAATCAAATCTTGTGTTTTCGTGGTGTACTTTGATGAAGTTAATCACACACACATTAGGCCAATCAAGTAAATTATTTCAATATTCATCAAACATTTATTAAAAGTCAGACGAAAATATTTTTGGTAACTTTTCTATTGCAACTTTCATAGATATTCAATTGTATATCCTGTAACTTTTCTGCGTAGTACTTCAGTGACAGTGAAATACTTGAAGCTTCATCTCTGGCTCAAAGCCAGTATGGCTGAAAATCCATTCCACAGCCCAAACTTAATTCCCAGCTCAATAGCCAATTGCTGTTAGTATCTGTATTTGCTGCCCTTCTGCAGCCACTAAGATTCGTAAAATTAAACGTGCTGATACTTTGGCTTAAGTATATAATGATCAGCTTAAGTTATAAAAAAAACTTTTTTATACAGATCTCCCATTGTACTATCGATATAGTTAATTGCAAATTATCAAGACCGAAATAGTTTGCAATCAAAGGCCAAGATTTATCTGATTTCCAAACGTTTATTTGAAAATAAATATTGCAAAAGAGCACTTTCATAAAATTTAACCCCTTCATATAAGTCGTTAATAAATATTAACCACTTGTAGATCTGATAACTTACAGTTTTTATCCATAAATTAGCTTCGAAATCATATAACTTCATTTCCATTATTGGTCGGTGTTTCTATTTCAAACTTGAGATTCATCGAAAGACATGTTAATGAAAGACGGAATTTAATGAGAAATAACATACTGTCATAATTTATTTATATACGGAAATCCATGCTTTTCCATAACATATTTGTTTTTGAAGCTCTATTTAAATTTTTTTCTAAAACATTAATTTCCCTGCATATATTGTAAATGTTTAGTTGTTATTGACCTTTGCATTAATTATGTTTCAGTTTTTCCCTTAATTCAATACTCGACAATGAGCTGTTTGCGATGTTTAATTTTCTTCTATGTATAAAATTTCAATGAAATGTAAATCAATTAGTAACTCAATACAGAACATTATTTAAGCAAAATTCTTTTACATAAAATTCCCACTGCTGCTGTGGTATATGGATTACAATTTGTACATTTCAAACTTGATTGCGAAAAAGTTAAATTTTCAAAGAGTCTATTTACCAGAATTAGCAGCTGTGTTTCTTTAATTTCTAAAATTATATTTTAATGTATACCTTAAACATAGTGTTAAAGAAGCATGGTATATAGTCTTCTATGATTATTAACAGTGTAAAAAGTATGTTTTCATCATGGAACTGTAATTCAAATTTTGAGATGTTTCCTCAGAGTATTCCTTCATTTTTAACAAATACCAATCATTTTATTCCTTTCTTTAAGATGATGTATTAAAGAGACATATAAAATTTTTTTATTTAATGTCCATTAAACGCTTTAAGTTTAAGAAGTTAATTTTAAATTAAATTTCTCTCTTGAATATTGAAGAGAGACATTTACCAATAAGATCTGAATGAAAAGAACTCTTGTAACAGATAAAAGATAGAATACTTTAAAAAAATGAAGAAACTAATAGCATTAATCGAAATTTATTATATCATTGTAGTTTAGATGAAAAAGCCAGTATTGATCTGCCAACAATCATTGACTTCGTGTTAAGGCAAACTGAGCAGAAAAGTCTTGCATATCTAGGATACTCAGAAGGTAATACAGTGGGATTCGCACTGCTTTCCCGAAGCCCAAAGTATAATAAAAAGGTAGATCAATTTTTAATAAAATTTAAAATATGTTTTGTACCTAATTACATTATCTTAGTTGTAGTTCTCAAAATCTTTAGATGAATATAAGAAAAAAATATAAAATGCTTCTTAAAACTATCTTTAAATTCAAAGGTAACTTAATTTTCAGTAATTGAGTAACTCTTCTTTGTTTATATTTAATTTAACATTTTTTGCCTTTATTCGTTTTCTGCACAATCTTTTACAATTATAAATTAATTAGAAAAATACCTAATTCATAGAAAATCTGTTGAAATTGATTTTGTCATCGATCCAAATTTCAAAGCAGCAGTAACAAGGTTTCATGCAAAAATAGAGGAAGTGACACATATCTCTTGGATAGAAAACTGGAAATAATATTTAACCTCTTTCCTGTAAAATCAAGTGAAGACTATTTCATAAAATAGAGAAAGAAGTCTATATGATACAAACACCGCAATCTCGATTTATGAAGAGACTATGGAAACGACTGAGATGGCTCTTGAAAATTGATAAATAAAATTTGTCAACATTTGCTGATAACATGTATAGATATGTTAAAAAAATTGTTAACTGTCCTTCATCCAATAACGCAATTGTTTTCCGCTGGTAAAATTGCGTGCCGTTGAATTTTCAGACTAATCTAAGATAATTTCATAGCAATGGTAACAATGAATGCGAAGCATTGTGAATTAGGCCTACTAATATGGAATTTACAATACAATCGGATTTTATATCTAAACCTACCAAATATTTATGATATACTCAATTGTTCCTAAGGAGAGAGAGAGAGTAATTATTGCTATCTTTTATTCAATTAGGCTTCTATTAAATTTATGTCTTTCTGAGATCTAGTGAATTAAAAATTGTTACCAGAAGCAGCGCTTTCAGTAATATCAAATGAATGTTAAGGATTTCAGCATTATTTGTGTAATTAATATATTCACACATACACAAGTTATGTAACAAACTAAAAATACTAATGTTTGAATATTATATATATTTGTTCGTGCAATAATGAGTTTTCCTTACAGATTAATCTTTTTGCTGCTTATGGTCCTGTTGTTTTCCTTACACATACGACAGGATTATCTGGACTAGGAGTTGGCTTTTTTGATTTAATTCAAGTAATATATTATAATTATGTTTTACATCTTATATTTTAAGCACAGCCTTCTCATGTATGATAACGCATTCCTCTCTTTATAAACAGCCTATTTACAAGCAAATCGGTCTCGTCGAAATCGCCCAACCTTCCAAATTCACAGAACTGTTCAGCAAATTTGTCTGCGGATCTCCTTTACGATTTATTTGTGAAGGACTTTATTACAGCTTATTCGGATACGATCCAGCACAACTGAATAAAGTAAGTTTTCAGTTGTCTTTACTTTGGTAAACTAAATCTTTTAAAAATTATACATGTTGATTGTTTAATCAAATATTTTTACTTTACATTTATAAAACAAATTTTTATTATATAAACTTGTATTGGATATCTCGCGAAAACAATAAGTTCTTAACAAATTTATCCTTAATTTAATGATAGATAAATATACCCACTTCGGTGCATTCCATTTAAATCTTTTAACAGCTGGTTAACTGAAATTATCGGTTACATCTGATCCACTACATATACATATTTAGTTAATATTTTCAGTAGAAAATACGTACTTATATTTCAGAATCCACCTAGTTACGAAATCAAAATATAAATATTAAATAAGTACAAAATTGAGCTTCTTTTTTTTTTTTTTTTTTTTTTTTTGTACTTACGACAAAAACACACATTCCAAAATTAGCAAAAGAATTAAAATCCCTTCTGACTAAAGTTTCAGTTTAAACATGAAATTCTACAGTTTTATATATAAAAATATACGTACATCACAAAGTGTATTTTCAATTCAAATTTAGTTATGAGCTAAAAATACAAACTGTAAGTTAATGCCATGAAAATAAAAATAGAACATTGGATATTTTTGTATACGGTATACAGAATCAAACAAAAATCCATCAATTTAATGAAAGTCATTTGGGGCTTATGCATGAAAATAGAATATTAGTGCATAAAAAACACGCATTGTGAATTAAATTAATATCTGATCAAAATGATATTTTCATCATGAAATTGAATCCCACATTTACAGATTAGCTAAAAAACCAATCGAATGAGTGTATAATTGTTTAAAATTCTCTTCACTTACGAAAAGACTAAAATGATCTTTTTCATAATTTAATGATTCATTAGTAAGTTAATAGTTTGTATGTATTAGGTATATCGAAGTGCGTGTAGGAATTCTTTCTCGTTTTAATGCATTTCTAAGCAGTGAAGTATCGATAATGAGTATTTGCATAAGACATTACTTATAAGTAAAATTTATTCTCACCTTCAATTCAATCAATCAATATTCAAGAATCAATACCAAGAATCCAGCAAAAATAGTTAATGTACCTATGTTTTTAAGCAAATTACACTCTAGGAATGTAGAAAGATCCTTTGCTGTGAACATTTTTATCCTTTGCTGTGAAACCTAAAAAATCTTAAAAAAAAAAAAAAAAAAAAAAAAAAAAAAAAAAAAATTTAAAAAAAATTTTCTTTTTTGGGAAGTGCTCGTACGTCAAATTGTACATCTTGTAACATAAAATTATGGGGGCATAAGCAATTTTACAGAAATTTTAACCAGTATTAATAAATCACAAATGCTGCAATCAAAATTTCGAAATGCAGTAAAGTTTTAACAAAGGAAAGAGACAACGATCATCATATATGTTTCATTCATTCCTTCTATGCATATATATATATATATATATAAAAGGAAAATAATATATATATATATATTATTTCCTTTTTTTAGAATTATGGTATTTTTGTCATCAAAAATTTTTTTCTGATGTCATTATTGGTAGATTATATCATTAGTAATCATTTATAA
>JAPDSC010059812.1:0-10197 GCA_026290005.1 Latrodectus geometricus
CATTCATCAATGCATCCATCCTTAAATTTATTTATTCTCCCTCTATAAATCCAATAATGCATCTTTAACGCCATACATAAATCCATCTATAAATCCAATAATATATCATAGTAAATCCCAAAATTAAAAAAAAAAAAAAAGAATGGTACAGAAACTTCATTGTAGCACACTTTTTATCCCAAATTTTTTTTAATTTATTAGTCAATAATGAAAAAGTACTAGTTTAAAAATTAGTCGAAAAGAAAATTCGATAGAAAAAAAAATTTTAGTTTATATTGTAGTTTAATAAAAATATTTTTGGAATTAAATTGAACTGAAAATAATAATAATAAATTCGCCGAAATATAATAATAAATTCGCCGAAATCGGAATAAGTCGATAAACTCGAATACTTTTACTAATTTAGCAAACATTCGCTTAGAAGTATCAGAGTTCCAAATGATAAATAATTCCGAAAATCAAATAATCATTCTGAAATAAATTTCCTTAATCATAAATTTTAAAATTAATATTATTTGCAATACTCCTTAACATCTAAGTACTTAACAAAAAAATTATTAATTTTGCTAATTAGAGTTTGGATAAATTTTCGCGACTGAAAATTGTTTAAAATTTACTACCAAAAGATCGTCGACTTATCTTATAAATTTACAGCTGTAGAATAAGATATTTGGGTTAGATTTAATGAGAATTTAGCTTCTTTGATAAGTAAGTATAAATTGCAGAACCAAAATATAACTCATTTATGCACCATTAATTTTCTTGCATATTTTATTATAAAACTTAATATGTTGTTGTTTTGTTATTACTTATGACACTTGGCGAAGCTAAACCCACTCGTACGGAGTGAAGTCAGAGCGTCTTCCATTTTTGTACAGAGCGCCCTCCTACGAGGGTCGTGGAAGTACGACTTGGCTCATAGATGGTAGGACCATCTGGATCTTCTAATTTAGAGATAAGATGCCAGAGATTTGGTTTGAGTTTTTTGATTTTCAAAAATTTATTTTCACTTCTTTATTTTTTAGACAAATATTTTTTCAAAAATATTTTTCCAACTTCATAAAAATCTTTCCTGTTTTGTGCAATTCAAGTTACTTTTTCACTTATTATAGAAAAATGTTTTAATATTGTATTTTACCTTGTTCTTTTAATCTAGTTTTTATTTAATTTAATTAACTTAGTTTTTACTTAATTTTTACTTTGGTTTAAAAATATTTTAAAAATTCCTAATTGCAGATTTGGGGATACGTTACTTTAATTATTTTTTTACTTTTATTATTTTAACTTTTAATTATTCGTCACCACTGTGTTGCTATTGTTGCTTTAAAGCTCTTAAATTTTCCTAAAAATTTCCACACAAAAGATTTTACATTTTTTTTAAAGTATATACATAAAATTGCTCAACGTGTGGATTCAAATATGTAATTATATAGAAATGCATTTTCTTGCATGTTTCTACACATCATCGCATATGCATAACAAGACTACGAAAAAGCAATAATTTAACAGAAATTTGAATTTTTAATATGTACATTTATTACATATTAACCGCTTCCCTTACAAATTTTTTTAAAAAAAAATTGCAAAAAAAATCATCACATTTTTTTATTTTATTGCTAAATATAAGGAAACGAAACAAATTAAAATATGAAGGTTTTAACTTGAATTTTTAATTTTTCACTGGTGTAAAAGCATGTAGTTTTAATATTAGTTTGCAATCCCGAGTTAACAAAAAAGTTAAATATTTGTCTTTGTATGATAGTTTTTGAAACAAGGGAAAAACAAAGTGATACCTGACATTCCGTACGCTGGTATCTGGTCTCATTTCTTAAGGCATCATCACCATTATTTTACTTTTTTTCAACGCAACTATCCTCCTTTGTACATTACCGATCCACAAGCCGTCGTATACTATACCATAGAGAAACATGTGGCCAATCCCGGAAAAGAACTGCGAAATTAAAGAAAAGGTAAATTGCATGTTAAAACAGAATATTTCCTTTCATTTCCCCCAGGCCGAGTAAAAACGTGATAAAACAAATCGTACTGACAAATTCTGCTTCACCCGAGTTTTCTCGGGATAATAATTAACTGCAATATATACGAACCCGAGATAACTCGGAATAATCAGGCAAGTGGTTAAGATATAAATGAATAAGATTAAGATAATTTTGTAGCTTATAATGAATTAAATTGCAATAAGACAACTTACTGTTGTATGCTTCAATTCCAAGTGCACATTTTTCCCGTATATATAATTTAGAACATATTTAAAAAAGTTTCCGTTTTTCTCTAATAAAAAAAATTCCTAATTGGCACAAATGCTTGAATAAAAACACAAGTTTCTCAGAAACGAAACGAGCATAAAAGTATAAATTTTAAAGGTTAAATAATGAGGAATATTCTTATTTGTTAACTGTTTATAAACAAAGAATTAATTATTCATGGAATATTACTGTGACAGACACTTATTGCGAATAATGGATAATTTTAAGATTTCGAAAACATTTTTGTGATGAACTTAGTTTATTCTATATAACTTTTATAATAATAACTAGTGTTCTCTTCATAATAATAATTTATAATTAACATTTTTAAGTATCGTATAATTATAGTTTTTAATATTTTTATAATAATGTATAATTAGCCATTTTATGCATAAATAAAATCTTTTGATACCATTTTTATCTATAAAAAGGCAGTTTTTAAATATTTCTCAGTGAACCTTTTAACAAATGCTTTGTTTGAAGAATTGGAGCTTATTATTAAAAAAAAGAGAAGTTTAATAAAAAAAACAGAAACGTTGCGCCGTGTTCTCCTTATTACATAAACGGAACAGTGGATCAATATAGTGTAAGATGGCGCAATTATTGATCCCGGGAATTCAGTCTGTTAAAAGCAGCTGCATTTCGGGAATTCGGCAGCTGAAAGAAGCTGCTACTTCATCTACTTTTGTCTAGAAACAATCGTAAAAATTTGGAATCCGTAAGAACTTTAGATTAAAGAAAATTGCGTTTGGGTTATTTCCCATCGCTGTGCTTAAATATATATATTTCTCAATAAAAAAATATTTTTACGTTAAAGTTTTAATTATTTTTTAATATATAGATAAGCCCCTTATGGAATTATAAAATTTAATATCGTAGATAAATGATAGAATTACAAAAATGTAATGATATTTGAGAATTTTATTTTACTTGAATAAAATTTACTGTATGATAACGCATTTGATTATAATTTGATATTTGAACATTAAATTCTTAATTTTATTTCATGAATTAATGGTTTTATTTAATGAATAAGATGTAAAAAAATTATTTTTTAAGAATCAATATAAAAACGAGTCTCGAAAATTTTTTGAATAATTTTTTTCTTAAATTATGGCAAGTTAAATTATGTTAAATTAAGAGAATAAATTTAAAATTTAAATTTTATTTTAAATAAAATGGATTGCAGTTTATTCAAATAAAATAAAAGAGTACTTGTTATATTTATATAAAATCAAACAGAAATACATGTTTTCGATATTTTCTTAAACGCAATAATTTTACAACTAAATTAAAAGGATGTATATTATATTTATTTGAGATAAATTTAAAAAAATAGATATTATTCTATATTTAAAAATAATTAACAAATATTTATCCATTTTGTTATTAAAAATGCATGATTCATGTATAAATTCTTTAAAATTTAATTATTTACAGCTAATTTATGTCAAACAAATGAACTAATACATTTGTATAAAAATTCTTGCTTTCCTTGCTTTCTTTAGATTTTAACCTATACAGTAAGACCCCGCTTAACGCTGTTTCGTTTAGCGCTGTTTCGGTTTAGCGCTCTTTTATTTCAACTTGGGGATTCCACGAAATCACTCGCAGCATACGGGAATTCTCCAAAATATTATGCAGCGATAGGTTTCAAATACATATCCGAAAGAGTGTACTAGTGTACTTGTGTTTCTTGTTTGGTGCGGTATTGTACAGACATATTTTTATTATTGGAAACATTTGTTGACATTATTGTAAGTAGGTATTAATTTACATATTTAATACTATATTACAATGTAATGTTTCAAATATTTTGATCTTTAGTTTTTACTATGGGTGATAATAAAAAAGAAAAGAAAGCAACCAGAAAAAGCATTTCACTCAAAACTATAATGGAAGTGATTAGAAGATTAGATTCTGGTGAACGTCAAATTCTAATTAGTGCTTCATTGAATTTGCCTTAATATAAAGGAGTTTGTCTACCATAACTGAAATAATGGATCAATTCATTGAAAATGATCCGAATTTTGACAGGAGCTCAAAAGTAAGGCGTGGTGTTAAAGATGCTCTATCCGCTTATGAAGAACTTTTAAGAGAACAACGCAAAAGAAAAAGGCAAACAACATTAGATGCTTTTGTCACAAAAAGGCAGAACACTGAAAATGCGGAAGGCTAACTAAATATGACTGACTTAGAATTTTGTTTTTTTTTTAAGAATATTCGTTTTGTTATTTATATTTTGTTTTTATTTTTGCAAGAAATAATGATGTGGTATTAATTTGGGCTTTTAGAAATAAATGTTTGGTTTTATTTTTATTAAAAAAACATACTTCTTAAATTTAATACCTAACCAATTTCCTAGCCATCTTCCCCTAACCCCAATATTTACATGTAAAGATAGCCTCGTTTAGCGCTGTTTCGCATTACGCTCTACTTTGATGGAACGTATCCCCCGCGTTAAGCGGGTCTTACTGTATCCTAATTATTTGCTTATTATAAAAAGAAATATTTATTTTTAATTTAAGGATGTGATTTCTTAAACCATAATATTTATTTAATGTATTTATTTTTTAAAACAAAATATATATAAAAGCATAAAAAAATATGCTGTGCAGATTTTAAGTATTTTTTGATAAATCTGATATTCGTAACTTAACTTTAAAAACTAAACACAGAATAACGTATGATGATTGAAAACTGATCATTGATTTTTTAGAATATAACGATTCTATTCTAGAAAATCAATGATCATTTGATTTTCCAGAATATGAATACAGAATATGATGATTCTAGAAAATCAATGATCAATTTTCAAAATTTTTAAGACCTAAATATTATTCAAACATATTTTTACAACTATTCAGTCTAATACGCAATAAACTAATGGAAATATTAAATAAAATTAATTTACAGAAAAAAAAATGCATGAATCAGATAGACCAATCAAATGTATGTTTGCTAAAAAAAATTCCATTTTTAAACAGATAATTCAATGATCATTCGTTAAATTTAAATGACAGATTTTTTTAGCTGTTTTATATAGCTAATATACAGTAATTTTATTTTCAAATATTATAACTTAAAAGTGAACTTTCATAGGAAATGGTCTTGTAAATTTAGCAAACTACATGCCAGCAGAAATACGTATCTAGTGCATATGGTGTGCGTCGGGTACGTGAAGAAAATATTAAATGTTAACATTGCTTGAAAAGAAGAAATTAAGATTAATTACCACAAATTTCTTTAATTTTATCCTATTTTTGTTAAGTTAAATGGATTTAAAATCATTTTCCAAACTTGCAGGCTTAAAATGTTATTAGTTGACTTCAAAATAACACAAAGATATCAGAAATCAAAATTTAAAACAATAAGATGAGATAATTTTTTTTCGTAATTTTTTTTTAATTTACAACAATGCTTTCCTTACAGTTTAAGTTTCTTATTTTATTAATTGAAACAATACCAGTCACAATGACTGCAATAAAAGAAAATAGACGTGTAAATTTTCCAGATATAATTTTTAAAAAAAATCCAAAAGGGCCAGATGTATTCTGGGGGCTAACTGTTTTGCACACATTTAGCGAAACATCTTGATGCAAAATTACCATTGACGCATAAATTACAGTAATTATCACACTTATGTACATATTTCAGATTTATTTTTTAACGATGCTCTTGTTTGAAAGTTTTATAAAATAAAAAGAAATTTATGAAATAGTAGCGAATTTCAGTGATGGTTGATATTACGAGAGATTTTAAATTAAATTTTAAATATAATCAATAATTTTAATGTTATACCTATATTTTTATTTAAGTAAATGAATCATTATAGCAGAACATTTGTACATAAAATCTTAATTAGTCACGCTTAATTATTAGTAAAACTTTTGAGAATTTTTCAAAATAATTTTAACAGCAAAATGCTTTAAATATATAATTATAAATATATGCCATTATTTTAAGCAATTCATAGCATTACATTACTGCATAATCATTTTGTTCACGTACACCTCATTATTTGCTTTGAATAAATTAACGAAAACTTAGTTTTGTTTAGTTAAAACTTAGTTGATTAGTTTTGACTAGATTATCTAAACTTTTTGACGAATTAATTTGTTCTTCAAAAGTTTTGGATAATTTGCTCTATATTTTGAAGTTTTGACTTTTTATTTCAATAATAAGAACACAAATTGTGGATTGTATATTATGTATATGGTATTTATAATTCTACAATCCGATTGATGAGATATATCTGCCAAAGTGTTACTGCAGTGAAACAATTTCGCTTAAGAAGACAAATCTCGATTTATTTTTAAAACTGAATTACATAAATTAATACACATGGCTTACACTAACCTTAACTGATTTGCCACTAGAATTATTTCTACACATAGCCATGTCAAGAGATTTTAATAAAAAACTGCAATTCAGCAACAAAATAACCTTATTGAAAATCGGGATTAGCCATTCTATAAATAACGAATTTATTTATAGAATGGCGAATAATTTATTTATAAATTTACGAATAAAATAATGAAATTCCATCATTTTATTCGTAATGCTTTATTTTGTTTAATTTGAAATTTTCTCTAACTTAAATTGAAATGATCTTACCATTTGTGATCCCTCAATCACCTTTAGTCCTTACGTTAGATCTATATGGATTGTGTCTAGAGCTGCTCAGAAAGTAGTTATCACTATTGGCATTATCGACTATCACTGTCTTCATCCGAATCCGGTTCGCTTATCCATGGTTTCAGTTGACTAACATGAGCTGTTGTTGCGTGGAAGCGGCCTTTTCTGTTTTCTTCCAGTTAAGTCACATGGTAGATATCGTTCAGCACTACCACGGTAGCAAAAAGGGGGCCTCGATTTTACAGTTGTGTCTTCGTAGGTTGGTCTAGATTGCGGATAATGACAATCTCTCTTCTTTCAAATGTCAGTGCTCTACATCTCTTTTTATGGTAATAATCCTTCATTTTTTTGCTTATTTGTCTTCAAGATACTTCCTGAAATATAGATGGGTCTTTCTAAATCTGAGCTTCTTCATCAGCTAATTTTCTCAAAATTCCGTCACTGAATCGTGGAAAATAATCACAGAGCATTTCAAATGGTGTCTTGTTTGTTGACTTGTTTACAAAACTTCTCACGTTTCTCTCCACTTCATGTATTTTACCATCCCAATCTTTATGATTTTGATTTTCCATCCCAGTTATGATAGATAATATTGTTCTATTAACTCTTTCAACCATTCCATTTGCACATGGTCTCTTCGTACAATTGAGTATATGATGAATTCTATTTCCAATACAGTATTGTTGAAATTGATGCGAAGTGAAATAAGTTCCTTAATCTATAATCATTTTCTCATGTAGACCATAAGTATTTTAAACTTTTTCAGAACCTTCAGAACATGTGATGTAAACGTACTCTTCACTAAAGTCATTTGAACAAATCTCGTGAAATTATCTATCATGACCAAAGGTTCCTGGTTACCTTTAGAACTCTTAACAAAATGTCCTAAATGATCCATATGCATAACAGCTTTTTGACCAGATATAATTGGATTCAATAAACCATGCTATTTTCCTGCCTGTATTTTTTTCATTAAACATAAAAAACATTTCAAATTATATCTTCGTACATAGTGTATCATAAAAGGAAATCAATATAACCCTTTAATCTTATTTACAGTTCTGTCATCAGAAAAATGTCTCCTATGATCATGGAACTACGAATTTAGTTACTGAACTTTTCCTCAACATTCGGAATAACAGAGTTTTTCTTTTCCGTTTTCGTTTATGCATCTAAATAATCTTAAAGACGTAATTTCTTACAAGATTTTTCTTTTGTTCTTACAAGCTTTTTTCTGGCCTCTCTTTTCTTAAATATTTCTATCATTTTTTGTATTTTTGGATTACTTTATTGTATCATCAATATTTGCTCATCTTCACTCAGAGTCAAACAAACTTCTAAGTTATCCTCGACGAGAAATGTTAACGTATTCTTTGATTCCCAAACTGGAGTTATGCTCATTACACTTACACGATTCATTTTTTTTCCAGTTTTATGTTCTATTTCAGAAACAAATTCTTGTGAATTAAGACACAACATCTGCAATCTGAGAAATGTTTGTTTTGTTTGAATTCATGGACATCAATGCTTGACAATTTGACACAATTTTGAATTTTATGCCTAATAAATACTGACTTAATCTTTCGAGACTCCACACAATGACCATCAATTCAAGCTTGCTTGAATGATACTTTTCAATAATTTTGTTCCCCCTTTTTGCTAACACAATAAACCAACTATTATTTATTGTCCAATATCTGTACTAAAAGCATGCTTGTTAAATCACTGGAACTTGCATTCCAATGCAGTACTTCCATTTTATATTGAAGGTGATAATGAGTTAACACAGGTTGTCCGCAAGGTTATTTTTCAGAAATAGAAAGGACTGTTCTAGCACGTATTTTCACTTGAAAGTTTATTCTTTTAGGAAAAGTCGTGATAGAGATTTCGCTTTTTCAGAATATTTTTCCACAAATCTTCGAAAATAACCAGTTAAGCTTAAAAATCTGCGAATATAGGAGTTGGAAATTTGATCTAACTTTTCTCATCCCTGGTTTATATATATTCCTTCTCAATTAACAATAAATCCTAAAACGTCTACTTTCTTTTAACCAAATTCATATTTTGACAATTCTAAAGTCAAATTATCAGACCCAGTTTTCTGAAAAACCTCTTTTATTCATTCAATCATTACAGTGTAATTCTCAGCCGGTATCAGAATATCATCTAAATAACACAAAGCTTTCTTAATTTCAAGAAATGGTCCCAGTACTTGATTTTTAATCTCTGAAATTCTGAATGCGTATTTGCTAAACCAGAAATTATACGCACAAACTGACCTGTTTCATCTGGGGTAATAAAACAGTTTTTAACTTGGCTTCCTTTGTTGATGGTATTAGGAGATAACCATGAGCTAAGTCTAATGAATGTGAATGACGTGAAATCATTATATTACATTCACCAAAACATTCTAAAAAATCATCAATTCTGGCAAAGGGAATTTATCTTTGTCTGATTATATAATTTTCTGTAATCTACAACAAGTCTATTCTCACCAGTTTTTTATTCGAATTAACAATACTGGACTAGAATAAGGTGATCTTGTTTAGGAAGCTTTTTTCCTTTCATCTGCATTTGTTTTATAAGAACGTAAACAATCTGGTTTACTTCCTGGAACTTCATTAATTTCCATTTTAGTTAATGTAGTACACCCTAACTCACTTATATTCAATGCGAAACAATCTCTATAATCAATTAATTTCACAATTTCCAGCCTTTCATCATAAGAAATCGCTTCATCAAATTTAATATTATCTAATTTATTTGCACATTTATGATTATTTGCAGTGTATATTGAATCTTCAGTTGCATTGCAAAAATTATTAAAAATGGAAGAATACATTCAGAATTTAAATTCCAAACCTGTGATATATCGGTTGCCCCACTCAGATATTGATTTTATTTCAACTTAATGTCACTAGAGCCATTATTCGTAACAGGAATTATCGCTTTACCATTTTTAATTTCAAAAACAGAATCGATATTTCTTTTCCCTTTCATGGGAAAAGAAAAAAATGTTTTTTCATATGTTCCGTTTTCGCCTAAATATAATTTATTATTTTTTTTCTATTACAAGAAGTTTTCTGTTTTTAGCTTTATTTGTTGATTATTTCGATTCTACTTTAACTTCAGAAAATGGTATACTATTCGAATGCCAGATGTGCAACTTAAAGCCAATTCGGGCGAACGCAGTTTTGTCTAAAAAGTCTCTTCCTACAATTAGGTCAAAAGTCATAGTATCATCACACAATAAATATTTCAAGTGTTATAATCACAATAAATATTTCAAGTG
>JAPDSC010059814.1:0-11525 GCA_026290005.1 Latrodectus geometricus
CTTAGTTATTTATTTTTACACAATCTTTCGACACACACTTATGGGAGCAATCTTGAAACTTGTATGTTTATAAATGTGTAAATTTTAAAATATTTTGTTTCCAACTACGCATGCAGTATCATGTTAATGTAGAATTATGTTAGTCATTATTGCCAAAATTAATTGAAATATTGTTTAATACTGATATTAAGTGGGAAGTTTTGATTAAATATATCATATTCAGCCACACATTTGAATTCTATTTAATTATTTTTTTTCAGATGTATTTTTATTTTTGTAATTGTTTTCAACCATTTTTTCTTTAATTTTTAAGTCATGGAATGTATTTTAAATATGTGCCATTGAAAGGATTCTTTCAATGGCATTTATCATATAACTTACAAATTAGTGGTAATTTGAGAGGAAAAAATTAGATATAGTAAGAAAGATATTAAAGGGGAAAATAAAAAGTTAGAGAAATTTCTCTGAAGAAGTTATATGATTAAACTAAATTTTTTTTTCTCATTTTATTCTTGTCAACCAATATAAACAATCATAATTCTTCCAAATTTTAAACAATTGTACTCAGTTGTAACAGATTAAAATAAATTTAGGCTCGTGCAACAAAAAGTTTTTTTTTTGTAGAAACTGAAAAAAATTACTCTTAAAGATTTAATATATATTGTGTGTAATTGCATTGCCATGTCCGTATATATAGTCCGAGTCTTATTTTAACATGTATTTTATCTAATTCGAAAAAAATCTCAGTGCCACAAGTTTGCTTTTTATCATTTTAATTTAATTACCTGTTAATCTCACAATTTTTATACCGTAAAATAGTATGCTAACTGTAATGGTTTTTATAAATCCATTCATTTGAAAACTATACATATGACGTAATCCTTTTTATATATCTCGATTTTCTCAAAAGCTTTAATTTATAAATTGTTAAATTAATAAATATTATTATTTATGCATATTTAAGTAAACTCTTAAAATTAATTTTTTTTAAAATTTGTTTTACTTTAAATGTAGTAGATGCGATTAAATTAGGGGAACTTAGAGAGAAATTTGGAGATAGTTTTGGAATATTAAATTCTGCTTCACACTCATATAAGGTAAGCAAATTATAATATTTTTAGGAATAAATGGAAGCAAATAATTTTTCCTCATTATAGTTTAGCGGAATTGTAAGGATTTAGTACATTGATTTAAAGTTAGAAGTGGAATTCTAAGAGAAGCAACTAGCCCTATTGCGGAAGCTCTTATTCACAATTGGAAAAAAGGCTATTAATAAAATATTTTATTATGTGCAAAATAAAAATTCCGTATGCAAATATTTATCCAAAATGCAAAATATACCATTGTTTGATAATTAAAAGATTGCTTTTACACTGATAACTAATATTAGTTCTGGATTAGAATTAAATAGGTGATATCTACTGTATTAGAAATACTTCGCCGTACATCTGTATTTCATTCTCTTATGTGGAAAGCTCCGGGAGAGGAGCTTTTCAAATTAAATGATAACTTCCTTTGTTTCATGGAACTGCCATGCTTTGCGATCACATCTTGATGACATCAAGTCTATAATAACAGCTTATAACCCCGCATGTGTAGCACTTCAGGAAACTTTCCTGAAGTCCTCCATTAATATTTCTATGCGTGGGTTTAACTGCTTTAGAAAAGACTGTCGTAACGATGGTGCAGTGTCTGGTGGTGTTTGTATATTAACATCTAATGACTTCCCCAACACTGTCCATCCATTAAATACTACTCTACAGGCTGTAGCTGTGAGAATTCACACAACTTGCTTGATTACAGTCTGTAGTTTATATTTGCCACCTCATAATGTCATCCGCTAAGAGGAACTAGATACATTAGTTGATCAGCTGCCAACACCATTTTTGTTAGTAGGTGACTTTAACGGCCATAATTCTTTGTGGGGAAGTAGTGATACGAATTCTCGCGGTCGTCAGATAGAGCAGTTTATTTCTTATAACTGTCTCTGTCTGATAAATATCGACGAGAAAACATATTTCCACACACCCACAAGAACTTTCCATTCTCTCGATATCGCCATTTGTACTCCATTACTCCTGCCATTGTTAAATTTAATAGTGGGAAATGATCTGCATAACAGCGATCATTTTCTTCTTGTCATCTCCCAGACTGGAGGTAGTAGAGTAGGACAACGTCTACCTACTTACGTGAACAGTCGGGCAGATTGATCTTTATTTACACAATTGGCAGTCATTGATGATACAATGGTTTTGATCCAGGATATTAATAATGCCGTTCAAAAAGTCAACTAAACAATTATAGGTGCAGCTGATACTGTTATACCTAAAAGTTCTACAATAAAAAGACGTTGCAGGCCATGGTGGAACAATGAGTGTCAAAAAACTTATAAAAAACAAAGGAAGTTATGGGGGTTATTCCGGAGATACCCTACAACGGAGAATTTAATTGCCTTTAAGAGAGCAAAAGCGTTGGCTCACAGAGCTCGTCGTCAAAGTCAGAAGGAATCTTGGTCTCGCTATGTTTCTTCTATAACATCTTCTGCATCCAGTAAGCAGTTGTGGAGAAGAGTAAGGGCAGCCAATGGAATTTATAAGGAATTTTCCATTCCGATATTAAAAGCCGGAGCTGCTATACAATCTTCTCCTAAGGAAATCGCTAACGTCCTCGGTGAAACTTTTGCTAATGTCTCAAGCACTGACTCTTACAGTCCTTCGTTTTTAAGGACTATGAGTCGTGCTGAGTGAAATCAAATTCGTTTCAATCGGGGACAAACCTTACCCTACTACTGTGAATTTCGGAAGTCAGAATTGAAGAACGCATTACAGCAGACTAATAACACCAGTCCAGGACCTGATGGGATCAGCTATCTTATGCTTCAAAATTTAAGTTCAGACTCCCTATTGAACTTTCTACTTTTGTTCAATAGGATCTGGACTGAAAATGAATTTCCATCTCTTTGGAGAGTAGCAATAGTGATTCCGATCCTAAAGACTGGTAAGGATCCCTCTAATCCTTTGAATTATCGACCTATAACTCTGACGAGTTGCTTATGTAAGACTCTCGAACGTATGGTCAACGCCCGTCTCGTATATGTCCTAGAAAAGAATAACTGTATTCATATTAATCAGAATGGCTTCCGCAAAAGAAGATCCACTCTTGATAATATTACATTCTTAGAAACGCAGATCCGCAATGCCTTTGTGCTGAGAAATCATCTCGTTTCCATTTTCTTCGACATAGAGAAGGCTTATGACCGTACGTGGCGTTATGGAATTCTCCGTAGGATTTATGATTTTGGCTTTCGGGGTAATCTGCCGATATTCCTCCAGAATTTTTTACGCTCCCGTGATTTTAAAGTCCGTATTGGAACAATTTTTTCCAATACTTTTAATCAATCTGAGGGTGTTCCTCAGGGTTCAATTTTAAGCGTCACACTTTTCAGCTTATTCATTAGCAACATCCTTCATCATCTACCTTCATCTATACAAGGAACATTGTTTGTTGACGACCTGCAGATATCATGTCCAGGGTCTAATATGCGATTAATTGAGAGACAACTACAAGCTGCTGTAAATAAATTAGCTGCATGGTGTGCTAGAAATGGCCATACTATTTCTCCTGGCAACAGTAGCTGTGTCCACTTTTGCAGGAAAACAAGCCTGCATAATGATCCAGTGATTCACATCAACAATACACCAATACCAATTCAATGAGGTCAATACATTTTCAATGAGGTGAAATTCCTGGGAGTGATTTTCGACCGAAAATTAACTTTTTTTCCGCATATCCTATATCTGCGGAGGAAATGTGAGCGATCGCTTAATATCCTCAAGGTGTTATCAAATACATCTTGGGGTGCAGATCGCATCACTCCTTCGAGTTTATCAATCACTGATTTTATCCGGCATTGACTATGGATCTGCAAGGCCTACTGTCTTATGCAGATTGGGCACCGTCCATCACTCTGCCTTGAGAATATGTTCAGGTGCATTTCGCATATCACCCGTCCAGAGTCTATATGGATTATGTCGTTAATTACCACTAGACCTACGACGAATGCAGCTGTCTCTCAATTACTACGCTAAGGTTATATCGACCCCTCTTCATCCATTACGGTCCATGGTTCCAAATGCCTCTATTAAAAGACTATACGATGCTCGTCCAATGAGCATCCCACCTTTTCTCACACGAATAAAGTCATATTTGTCTTTGACTGATCTACGTGATTTGCGGATTGTATCACCAAATTACTTTGCTCATCTGCCTTGGTATAACCCAACACTTGCTTTTATTTATTCCTTTACTCAATATGGAAAGTCTGACACAACTCCTATTGTCTTTCAACATTTATTTTTTTCTCATCGCTGTCAGTATCAATCATACAAACCTGTATTCGCAAATGGTTCTAAATCAGCAGGACATATTGGCTGTGGCATTTACATGAATAATACATCTTTCAGTTACAGCCTACATTCATCCTGCTCCATCTTCACTGCTGAAGCAACAGCTATATCCCGTTCGTGACCAACGTCTCGTGGACGCGACGCAGCGATTCCACTCTTATCAGCCCAGCGTCGCTTCCACGCGAAGAGCTCCGATTGATATGGAGAGACCAGCGTCACGTATACGTAATCGGAAATGGGAACGTTTTATTTGAATTTTTAAATGCTACTAAATGGCGTTGAACGGCAACGGTTTTCATAACGATCGACTCATATGGTATTTGACCTTCATGAACGGTCATCAGTTTCTGTTCTATGCTTCTGTATTTGATATATTTATTGATGTAAACAAAGTGAGAATCACGGCTCTTTAAAGGGCTGGGATTTATTGCGCGCTGTGTTTATATTTTGACAGATTGTGGAAATTTGGGGAACATTTATTAGTTAAAATGTGGGGGTAAAATTGCGTTTGCCTTTTGAGGTTTGATAGATCGAGATATGTAATATATTCGAAGGTAAAAGACGAGAAAATATCTGCTTTGGAATTCAGATCCAGAGTTATTCATCAAATAATAGGAAAATTAACAAAACAAAGGAGCTCAAAACCAACCATCTTGTCCAAAATTACCGGGCATTCAAACATTTTGTCTAACTGGTAGACATTTTCCAAAAATTTATATTAATAGGAAAGGAAATAAAAGTAGAAGAAGATGTGTCGTATGAGCTAAAAAAAATCGAAAACATCATATTATGAGTGGAAAATATGCAATGTTACACTCTGTGTGTGGATCCTTGTTTTGAACATTATCACACGCAGCAGAATTTTTAAATTTCGATTTTATTCAGAATATATTATTATTCTTAATTTCCTCTTTTTTTATTTTGTGTTTGTAATATTTGCAGCTTTGTTTTATTGTGTATAGTATTTGTTTTCATGTGCATAGTAATAATTTTAGTTTTTTGCATATTTCATTCATTTGTATTAACATTATATTTTTTATTTTAATACATATTAAATAGTAGTATAGTATATATATAATTTATAAATTTGGAATCTTTTTATAAAAATGCTGATTTTATACGAATTTTTTTGTAAAATTAGGCTTAACTGCTTAAAATGCGCGGGTTGGTAGTGACGCTCCGTTTCAGAGCGTTCGGTCCCGTGACTGAGTTTTATTTAAGGCGCGCTGGTCCTCAAGGGGATATACTATGCTCTTCAGCAGGTGAATACAGATAACTATCATAAATTTTGTATATACACTGATAGCTTGAGTGTTTGGAAGCTTTGAGAGACAATAGTTTTAATAATCATCCTGTTGTGTCTAGGATTTTCAGAGTATTGGAATCCCTTGCTGGCAAGGGTTACCAAATTTTATTTTGTTGGGTACCAAGTCAAGTAGGTCTTGATGGAAATGAGAGAGCGGATGCAGCTGCAAAAGCTGCATCAGGTCAAATTTTACCATCAATTCCGTCTCTGATGTGAGAAGGGGTGTTAAATCATTAATTTATTCTCTTTGGCAGGAATCATGGAATATGCAGGTTGTCAATAAATTACATTCAGTTTTCCAATCCATTACTTCATTATCTGTTTTACTGTTACGAAGAGCAGATGTTAAATTGACTCGCCTTGGTATCGGACACACATGTTTCACACACAAATATCTATTTCTAAGTGAATTAAATCCATGGTGTGAAACGTGTGATGAACCATATACTGTTTTTCATATTTTAATTTCATGTCCATATTTTAACATTTACAGTTTTAAATGTTTTCATACAGACATTTCAACTATGTATGATTTGGTGGGTTGCCACCCCACAGAAATCTTTTTGCCTTTTTAAAGGTGATTGGATTTCTTCAATTTATTTAAATTTTTATATCATCAATTTTATAAATTTTATTTTTACTTTCATTTTCCATTATACCCATTTACATTTTAAAATGATCATATACACTTATTTCTGTGTTTTAACTTTTTAACGTTGAGTATGGGTTTTGCTTAGAAAGATTTTCTTTAAAATTTAATTTTTGGCGCAGCTTGTCCTTTTTGGACCTTGCGCCACAAAACCCAACCAACCAACCAACTTATGTGGAAAAAATCTTGAAATCAATTATTTTTATTAATAAATAAGTTAAAACATTACCTTTTTATTGTATTGTAATTACATTAAATATACACAACATTGAAGTAAAAACGTTAAGAAGTTTAGTTTATCGAAAAATATTTTATCATGTTTAAAGTTCTTACTTGCTTTATTTACTAAAAAGAAATTGCATAGTAAATAGACTGACTTGTGGAAGCTTTAATGACGCTTTTCGGTTTCCAATTTTTAATCTTCAAGAATGACTTCATTGATAGTGAACATGCTCCGGTATCGATAGATAAGATAGAAACAGTTATTAAAAGCAATTGGCAATGTAATTAAGATTGTTATCACACATTTTCTAATTCAAATATCATAGCACTGGACAATATATTTAATATTTTCTACCTAATTTGTAATTAGATGTGAAATGCAACTTAAGTATTGAAATTATTTATTGTTAAATAAATAAATTCCTTATTTGTTTGAATGTTGTAATATACTAAAAAGCGCCCACAGAGAATCTTGAATAATTTTCACAGATATCACATATTAATACGTAGGAGGTATGAATGAAAATTTTAGTAGTATCAAGGGATTATATATATATATATATAACCAGTTAAATTACTTATATGCAATTAAAATTTTTTTAAATTTAAAATTTATTCATGTTTTACTGAATTGAATATTTTTAACTATATTTTGTGCATCATTTGGGTAGATCTTAATAAAATATTATGTGTGTGAATAGAATCTAACCGTATTGTGATTAGGGGGAAAAAACAAGGTAAAGCAGCCTAAATTCTAAAATATTGTTTTTGGTTTGGTCAATAAAATCTCTTATTTTGTAAAATTTTCAATAGTTTGTGCGAAAGTTCAGAATTAAAAAATTGACATTTGATCTTATGATTCAGAATACCGTTAAAAATTGAGAAAGAAAGCAATATAGTCTAAAATTCTTAACTAATTAAAAATTCTTAACTTTTAATTCTACCTATTAAAAAACACCCTCTATTACTTTCTTAAAATTTAGTTAAATAAAATATAAAGAGGTTAACGCAGGTTTGTTGAAAAATAAATAATTGTTCCACTTATCTGCATAAAACTTCTAATAATTTAAAAAGTGAACTATCCAAATGAGCAAAAATTAATCATGTTTTTGTTTTATATGTTTTTCTAATGTTGCTAACAAATTATAAAATTGCTGAAAGTGTGATTTTTTTAAAATTTACATTATATTTTGCTTTATTGTAAATAGTTTAAATATATAATATTTATATTACTTCATTGTAAAAGCTACTTTGTTAAATGTTAAATAATATTAATTTTAGTTGATTATAAAATGTTACTTCTTTTAATAAAACTTTATTCCTCGAAAAAGAAGGCTCAAAAATTGAAGTCAGGAACTTTTACAGTTATTCATCTAACTAAAAGAATATTCTCCTAATAAATATCTATACATAATATATGAAATACAAATAATAAAGTATCTTTTCTGCTTCTTACTTCATAGCTTTAGCTTTTATTGAAATTCCAGCAGCAATATACATGTCAAAGATGAATGTTAAACGCTAAATGCAAAATTAAAAGCCTTATTTTAAGATCCGGAAGTTACTTTTGTTGGAAATAAATAATTTAGAAGAAACATTCTGGTTAACATTTAATAATTAATAAATTAAATTTTAGGATACAGGTGTTAAATTACCGAATATATTTACACATTTAGTTAAATCAAAAATTTTTTGACTTCAAGCAGTGAACAATCGAAGGCTGTTGTTAGAGATTAAAACATCCCCCGTGTCTTTTGCTTTTCCAAGAGGAACATTTTCATAGATAATGAATCTTATTCACGTATCGAAAAAAGAAAAATTAGAAAAATATTTCACATTAAAAGCACAATTATGCACAAAAAGCACACAACAAATTTAGTTCACATCGCTGTTTTCTTTTGGCATAGGACAGTCTTTACCAACTAATCACAGGATGTTAATGGTTGAAATCTTTTACCAAGTAAAGCAAATTAGATTTTTTGTATGCAATATTTTTGAGTTTTTGATTCTACTACTGCAGTAGATAATTTAATAATTTTTTAAACTTGTCATTTTTTTTTTACTTACAAATTAAAAAGTATGTTCTGTACTTTTAAGATTTTACTCAACTTTCTTATATTTTTCATTTTTTTAAGGCAACTTGAAAGCTTGGCGATAAATAGTGTTTCGTTAAAAAAATAGTGTCATGATTTAAATATAATGCATTCTTTATGAATAATTTCTGACTCAACAATCCTGATATGATAATATTTTTAAGTTACATGTTTCAAAATGAAATTACAACAGCAAACAAAGTATAGTTTTTTTTCAACAACAGACATCAATTTAATCCAATATAAAATACTCCTAAGCAACATGTCTTTATGGGATAAATTATAAAAATATTTAATTATTATATTTCAATTCATTTTCATTGTTCACATTAATACGCCTCTGTTTTTTTTTCATATTCAAGTGAATTAACACAATTTGGTGAATAGTCTAACGGGCTAATAACCAAAGTCAATAATTTTGTAACGGATTTTAATGCTAAACTTTTTATAGTAATGGGCCGTATTCACGCGTCTCATGAAAGGAGACCTTGAAAAATTCCTAGCATCCATTCAGATAGATGTGCACAAAAGCGCAACATCCACCTCCCGTTGTTTAACGGTAGATGGAAACGAATCCGGAGGATTATGTAGATCGCTGTCCTATCTCTAGGTCACAGAAAGCCTTGATATATATATATATATATATATATATATATATATTCTTTTTTTTATATTTTTTAGAGTAGTGTTTGATGAAGTCCCCGACTGTAGATTACAAATAAATACTCCCGAAGGAGAAGAATATAATTTTCTTAAAATGAATGTTACAATGTCCGCTTTAAACCGGATAAAAAAAAAAAAAGATGAAGAAATGGACAAAAAACAAAAATCTAAAGCATTCCTTTAGATTTTTCTTTTTTGAATATTTTTTATATATTGTGTGTATACTTACAAAACAAATTTCCAAAGAGATTTGCATATTTGTTTTATAAGTATACACACAATGATTTAAAACTGTTAAGTTTAATATATTTTAAAATACTATATTGCTATATTGAGCTTATAGTTTTCCCTTTGGAGCATTGGCATTGGTTATTAGCATATTTTGCTTAAATATGTGTAACAATTTTTTCTACCAATTTATTAACCAAGAATTATGAAACTGTAATGCTGTTACTCTGATTAAATTCAATGGAAAAAATAATTTACTATTGGTGCAGAAATGATGCTTACAAACTGAATGAATATTAGGAAAATAATTGGCTAAGAAAGAATCATCAGTTAAGGAATCATCAATTAACAGTTGTAAAAAATACATTAATAATTAATTAAAATATAATATTCAAATTTGCTTACGGTACATGTGTTAGAAATAAAAAAGTTTGCAAAACTTTATTTTCATAAATTTTTTCTTTTTTTTTCTAAATTTCAATTAATTCATTTGAATTGGGTTTGAATTTTGATGAGTTTAATATTAAATCACTCTTTGTACATAGTAATAATTTATTTAGAAATGAAAATTAACTGTTTATTTAAGAATGCATTTATGTATGTATTTATAAAAATAATAAAGTATATTAAGTAAATAATAGTAAAGTAAATTAAGAAATCATTTAAAATAATTTACAAATACAAATACTCATAAACGCTTTAGAATTTTATTTCTTGCTGTTGAAGTATTATATTATAATTTAATCATTTTTATTTTGTTTTTTTCTTCTCTTTTTCTCCCCCACATAATATTTTTCCATTCTCTTTCGTATTTTTTTTCCCTTTAGAAACGTAGTATATTTTTCACTAAAAGTGCTTTCTTATGAAAGTTTGTGGTTATATTGATAATTTAATTTCATTTTGTTACAAAAACTTTATTATAAAATATTATTTTTTTTCTTGTTACATCACGAGCTAAATCATCCGTTGCCCACAACGGATGATTTGAAAAATGAGCAATTGATTTTTCTTTGCATCAATGACCAAATGTGGATTTAATCGATGCCACTTGAGTAATCGATACACACACTGTACTAAAGTAATAATTTAAAAAAGAATAATAGTATAAAGCTCAATTTAGTTATTGTTACATTGATTAATCAATTTTTGGAATTGCAATATTTTATTGAAAACTGACACGAAATAAAAATTATACCATAAAACATACGATTGTCATAAAACTTCATATAGAACAATTATTATCATGTAATTTATCTTTTATTTAGCTTGTTCCACATTAATATTTTCTGGTAAAAATATAATACATTGTGCTTGGAAACAAAGATATAAGCTAAAAATATATTTCATATTGCTGAAATTTCCATCTAAATAAAATAATATTCTAAGTGTTTCACAGTCAATTTTTAAATCTATTATGTAAATACAAAATATTTATAAGCATATAGAACAACAGTTCTATTTAAATTAATGAATTAATCTGCATGAATATTCATTTTTCATTCGTGAAAACATTAATACATTGCAAATTTAATTGTTCAAAATGCATATTTAATTTAAACAAAAATTGTAAAAACGAGAAAGAAATTAGTATTTAGTTCAGAATTTTTATGAATATTCATTAACTGTATTATAATATAACATAATTTTATAATACTTTTATTACATATATAAAATAAATTAAAATATTAAAATACCGTTTATTCATGAATACTTATATTATTTGATTTAAGCAAAAATTTAACATATTAAAGCAAATTTAGAGTAAAAACCCTTTCATAACTTGAAATAGTATTCTTATCAAAAATTTAATACTAAAAATTAAAATCCTTGCGGAAAATTGTATAAAAAGAAGATTTTATCAGTCAAGAAATTTGATAGTATTTTCCTGTAAAGTGTCAAGTAACTTCTCAATAATATCTAACAACTTTTTTGGAATCTGGAGCAAGTATGTAGAGAGA
>JAPDSC010059822.1:0-18938 GCA_026290005.1 Latrodectus geometricus
TCTTAATATATTTACATTAGATATCTTAAGTGTGAATATATTAAGAAAAGTTTTTCCAGTTATACAACTAGACACGTGTTTCCCATGAAATTTAAAAAGGTGAACAAAACAATAATAAAATGCTAATGATTTTTTTAAAATTAACAATAAACTAACCTGCCAAATATCTGAAACGAAAAAAATGCACTAAGTATGATATTGTTGAATATTACTAGGTAATTTTAGGAGTACTTGCTATCAGAATCAATTTTTATAACAAAAACAAATTATACTTATTTTAATTATTTATACTAACATATTTATGGAAATATTATTGTAAGCTTACTGCTAAATATTTTTACTTACATTATTTTCTACATTCAATATAAAAAATTGAGAAAATGCTTCACGTAAATTTTTATATTAATGTTTATTACTATTAATATAAATGTATACAATATATGATATTATGAGCTTTATATGGGCAATTTGCTATACTGCACATCAAACTATATATTGCTTAATATGACAGTCAGAATCGTGATTTCATACTAATAACTTTGATTAACTGAAGATTGCAAATGAATAATTTAATTATTCAAACTTTAAATATATTCAATTCCATCAAAAACATTTTAAAAACTTTACATATGCTTGAGTTTCGCTACATTTCTTATCAAAGGATTTTTATTAGTGTGTAAGGCAGAGGTACAAATGTTTTAAGAATTACATTGATTTTTCATTTAATTATTTTAAAGAAAGATTAACCTATGAGTAGTCATAGTCAAAAATATAAATTCTTTACATTACTTAATATTTTAATTAATTTGTAATTTAATTCTTAACTTTCAAGAAAAAAATTTTAATGCAAAGAAATTTAAATAAAAACTGAAAATATTCTTAAATATAAAAAATTTCATCCAAATAATTTTAAGAAAATAAAAGTATACTTTGTGTTAAAAAAAAAAAAAAAAGAACAATTTTGTTAGAAAGCCATAAAACTATCTTATCTTTGAAATTCAATTTTATTGAAATTTGTAAAAATCAGCTAAAAAGTTAAATTTTCAAAAAAAATTTAAAAACGGCCATCTCATTGCAGTATCAAATTTATTTAACATTTTTTCTTCAATCATGAATTTCCTAATTATTTTTTACCTGAAATATATTTGAAAATAACTAAAATAAGATTATAATATAAAACAGTTTTTAAAAATAAATAAACAACAAAGTAAACACAAGCAAAATAGTAGTAATAGTTTTTTTTTTCCAGTTATTTTACTGAAATTAATACCATGTGTATTTGAAAAGCATAGTTTTGAAAAAACTTTTGTACACATCATAATTTTGGCCGTCTGTTGAGCAATACATAACTTGCATATTAGTACTTTCAATATAACAAACTGTACATAGAACCTAGAGTTATTCGCTGTTCAGAGTATTATTCCAGTGCATCGCAGTTTATTGGTATGATTGACAGCTGCTCAACCAATAAGTGCCTTACATTTTACTGGATTCTATGAAAATCGGTATGTGTCAGAGTACATAACTGCGCTTTAAAAATATGTTTTTCAATAGTGAGATACAAGTAAAACAGAATATAAATTATAATGCGATTAAAATTTATTCTTTTGCTAAGATTTTTATTAATTTTGTGATCTTATTCAAGAATTAAAATTCCACAATTCGATGCAAATGTTATTGAGTCTGAATCGTTTAAATTCATTTCAACATGTTTCAATTGAAATTACTTCCAAACATTCTTGGAAAAAGGTGAGATGAAAGCAGATAAAATAAATTATTGAAACACCAGTTCATATATAATTAACTGATTTCATTGTACATTACTGTCAATCTTTAAAATTTTAAAGTATTTCGTGTAGATGTTAAAATTTTGAATTAACGAAAAATTGAGACTTGAATCCTTTGTTCAGCGATCATATTAAACATTTGTTAATTTCTTATTTCTCATACTTATCAATTTTTAAATAATAAACATTTGTTGTATTTTCATTTATTTTAAATATCCAAAATAAAAAATTGCAACACTTTCAAAATTAAGAGTTATTAAAAAATCGTACATTGTTATTAATTAACAAAGTACGATTATATATTATTAACAATTTGTTATTTGAAACAATATATTTTGATATATTCCTAATTATGCATACATAAATTTTTTTAACTAACATTTCATAGTTATCATTCCTAATTTTTGTTTGTTTTTTACATGATTTTAGCAAACCTATTGCTAATAATAAAAATTAGACTCTTTTAATGAAAATAATTTTCTTTTATATACACTATGTTATAACTAAAATTAAAGACTAAAATTAAAGTCTTGTTGATTCAGTTTTTGGCTATAAATTAATTTATTGATCTATTACTATTGACTATTTTTATATGTGTTTTGATATTGAGGTTTTCTGTGATAGAACAGTTTTAGAATTTATATCTATTAAAGTAAAAATTCATGTCAAATAACTATGCATTTCCTATTTTCATATAAAATACAAATTTGTTTTTTTCATCATGTGAATAATCTTGTATATTTTTTATGCAAGAATAAAAAAAAAAATTGTGTAAAATTGTCTACATTTATCTTATAACATTCAACAGTTAATGTTTTTGCTCACATTGCATATGCCACATTTTTAATTTATTCATCTCATTAATTTAAAAAATCAACAATAGACACAAAAAATGTTTTAATCCACAGAATTAATTTTATTATCACAGATAAAGAAAAGGCTAGTGTAGTATATCCTTTCTTATCACTTAGAATAACACTGAATTCACATATCACAATCTTGTTTAAAAATTAAAATGTCATATTCAATAAATCTCTAAAATAGTTCAAACAAACTTAATAAAATCACTTTATATTAATCAACATAATTTAAAATATACATAAATAACCATTATTTTCCAAACATAAGATAATTAAATATACTCAAATTATATATCACACAAAATATATAAACTCAAATTCATTTTTGGACAATGAAATGCAACAGAAATCCCAAGTTCTTGCAAACGTAAGTGTCTGCAAAAGTGTCAAAACTTGAATACTTAGAAATACTCATAATGTTAATTTTAAATGCATTTTAAAATAATACATCAAAATATTTCAATCAAACTTCTAATTTCCACTTTATTTTGGAGGAAAAATTAAAGTGGAAAAATAAAGTAAGTAATAAGAGGTGTATGATTTAAAAAAAAAAAAAAGAAACACTGTATATATACATATAACATGAGTTTACAAAACTTGTGCAGCTATGTTGTATTAATCACTTCAGATATATTTTACATGAACATTTACAAATGAATTAAACTTGTGCTAATACATCAATATATCTTAAAAAGTGAAAATTAATTTACAACAAACATGAAACTTAGATCATATATAAAAAATGTTTGAGACAACATTTCTGAGAGAATTGTGAAAGAAATTAATACTTTTCAGTCAAGTAAGCAGCATGATTTTAAACATTCTGCATTTAAATATATTATTTATATTTAATTTATATGCATATTTTTTAAAGAAATAAATTTTGCTGTATACTTTTAACAATACTATATTTTCACATGGCCATTTTTTATTTATTTTAATAGTATAAACAAAAATTAATCAAATTAATAGAATCTTTATATTTATCAAGTTCCATATGTATAAATTATAGTTGTAAGTAAATACACAAGTCAATTTCCACTTAGCTATCTTATTTGCTCTTTAAATTTATTGTAACTCAAATGTAGTCTCTAATGAAGTTGAAATAGCATTTTTTGTATGATTTTACAACCAAGCTTACAGCAATTTTTGTCAATGTAAAAAAGAAATAAAAGGAATTAACACTGAATTGAATAAATCTCAATCATTTTGGTATAGTAAAATATACAATTTATAGTAAAATATTTTTGATAAAATTAAAATTATATATCATGCAATTAATATCATTAAAAAATATTTCTCTTTTAAGAGGAGTATCACATATTTGATTTTACTTCATTAAGATTAATTTTATAAAAAGTATTTATTCTAAAAAATTAATCTTAGTTTACTTAATTCAAATATATACTTTATAAAAACTTCCATTTTCAAAATAGAAAACAAATCATCTGTTTTTAAACTCGCCTTGCAGATACAAAAAGAATTAATTTAGAGCAGGGGTGGCCAAACGTTTGGGATCCTGGGTTTAGTCCACATTTAAAAAAATCGAAGGCAGTCTACCAATGGCAGAGCTAAATTAACGTACATATTTATTTTCGGTAACAAGAAAATAGGGTAAATTATGTAATTTTTCTAAAAAAAAAAAACTTAAGATTAATATTTAGAAAATAAAAATTTACTGACGAAAATAATCAAAGTATTCATACGTCAAAAACTGACCATCCTATTCACTTCGTTTAGTTGAAATTTATAACTGTATATCTGCAACAAGTTTATCATATTATGGCTGGTACGAGCTTATTACAATGCACAAACACGAAATTACATGTTCATCTGTTAAATGCTTCTAATGTTTGTTTTTTGTACATGGTTGAAAAAGCAGATTCGCAAAGATACTTCGATCCAATTTATGATTTCAAATACAAAATCAATTTGTAAGTATTTGGAAACGTTTCCTCAGAAATTAATTTTCAAAAATCAGTATCGCTAAATATGCTCTGGATTCAAGAAATATATCGCATCTTAATTTAATAATTTCTTCCTCGACCGTGACTGGTGTGACATTAAGTGTCCTATTTTTTCAGATATTCCATCTATGTTGAAATTTTCGTTAAATGGAAATATCATAAAATTGAGTATTTCTTTTAACCTAATATAATCGGCGAATCTTTTTCAAATTCTTCAAACAAAACAAGTATTAAGCGAAATCTTCGAAGTCTCGGTTTGGATTATGGATGCACTCTTCCTCTATGTTTTTGAAGTTTCTCAATTCATGCTTTCTTAATTGAGGTACAAAGAAACCATAGAAAGGTATGCATGTTTAAATCGCGCTTATCATGTCCATTTTAAATCTTAAACCTTTAATCATAAATCTTTGCACAGTTTGTTTTGGGTTTTAAAGCATAGACTGTGGTAAATTTTTATTTTAAATAATTCATTGATTCTATGTCATAAATTAAATTGTTAATATCCGAGGTCATTATCGGGATGGTCACGTGGACTACCTTAAATGTCTTCGCGGTCGACGTCTTGGCCACCCCTGTTCTAGATAAATGGCATGGATGGATGAATAGCTATGAAACCCAATAGCCTAGCATGATTTCTTTTTAGTGTTGAATATGTAAGGATATTTTTTGTAATCTACTAACTAATCATTTTTTATTTTGTGTTTAACACTTATCATTTCTCATGTTTTAAAAAAATCATTTTGTGTAATGTTTAAAAAAAAAAGCAGAATCATTAACTCATAAAATGGATAAGGCAAAACCATTGAGAGATCACTGTTAAGAGATACATAGATCAATGTAGATGTAAGAAAATAAAAATCATTCAAAATCCCTGTAATTTTTTTGTTTTTTCAATAGATGAATGTCAGACTAAATTATATTCTACATCAATTCCCAATGCAAGAAAATATTTATCTGGTCTTCTAAGCTACATATCGCTGTTGATATGGCTCTTTCTTTTCACCAATACCAATTAAAAAATTTTTCTGATAGGAAACTTCTCTCAAAAATCAGGGCTTCAAACCATATTTTTTCATTCCAGTTCAACTAAAATCAGTTCAGTTTTGGTTTTCGTATCACCAAAAGATAATGGTTCAGTTCCGAAGAAATCAATTTATTTTAGGTTTATTTTTAATTGTACTAAAAATATTCATCATACACATAAAATGTAATCCAATCAAAATTAGATAAAATTTATTCTTTCTTTAATTGGTACACTAAATTTAAAGTAAGGTAGTTCAAAAAGAACTGAGAAATCGGTGTGCAATGTTAATTGATACAATTAACCAGCATGTATGATAAGAACGATAAGCATTAGCATTGTTATCCAATGTCAAAATCGCACAAGTTCATAGTTATGTGTATCATCGTCACTTCACACACACACATGGCGGACTTGGCTTTGTAATATTTATATAAAAATGTTAATTTAAAATATATTAGAACCTAATTGGAGGTAATTTTCACATCTTCTAATGTGGTTATACTGAGATTACTTTTGATGTCATAGAATAAATTTCAAACCTAAAAACGCCCTTTCAAGGCTAACTTGTGTATTTGGAGTTGCCAAAACCACTATTGCCATCTTAATTAAGTGTGAATACGTAATTTTATTCTCTTCCCAAAAAATTTAAAATATTATATTTTATATTGAGCCTTTGTTCTTTGTCAAAATTACTTAGAAGATTGTGCTTCCTGGTTTACAATTGAAATGATTTTTTTCAAAAATTGTAAAATACTCTTTAAACCTTTACAGCCTGTACCTTCTGACATGGAAAGCAAGATTAGATAACGCATATCCAAATAAACTGTTCCTATTAAACTATCATTTTCTATTAAGAATGCTTTCCTTTGATAACTAATCATATAAATCTGCAAAGAAATTTAAAAAATTTCTCAACTTTATTTTGCAATGTACCTAAATTCTGTAAAATTCATTTAGTTAATTCTTATCTTGGTAGTTTCAAAGTTGCTTCTGTTAGGGATTGCTAGGTTAATTTTAATTTCACTCATTTACTGTCTGAAAAATAATAATCTAAATTACTTTCCCCTAAAAATGAGATGTAATCTTTGCATTCTAATAAAACTTTTAATACACTATATTTAAAAATCCTTACTGCAATGCTCTGGAACAACTGATTTTGGGGCCAATTGGTAAAAAAAGCTAAACATGATTTTTAATTTATTTTTTATTTCACTATTTATACTTACTTCTAGTTCACTATTGTATTTATTCTTCAGGCATTAATTCAAACTCTTATTAGTTTTTTTACATCATCCCCTGACCAATTAGACTGAGACATATTATGCATTCATAACATTCTCTCTTCTTAAGGGTGGCGTGCCGCCACTTTGTATACTTCACACTAAGCAGTTGCTTTGTTTATATACACAGTCTATACAAACATGCATAGAGGATCACATGCTGAGATGCGAAAAATATAATTTAGACTGATATTTTTCATAAGAAATCTTCTATATACCTAGTTCATTCAATTAAATCAAATCTGCCTTCTACAAATAGTTTCATGCAAAACTTAAACAGAAAATAATAATAAACATCAAAACAGGAATCAGAGATGCAAAATAATAAGTTAAATAATCTCTTTTCTTATGGTGGGACGTTAAATTAGAAAACATTGATAAGTTGGTTACAGCAACAAAATGATTCTTTGAACCAAAATAAACCATATGGTTTATTTTGGTTCAAAGAATCATAGTCAAATCAGTTGGTTCAAAGAATCTTAAAAATATTTTTATTAGTTAATCCCAACCAAATATCAGTTTTAATGCCGGTAAGTAGAAAAACCCTATTATTGCACTCTATGAATATATTTTTAAATTTATATAAATCAAAAACAACTCTTAAATTTTATGATATATGTTAAATATAAAAATATACTGGATAATAATATGATAATTTACCCTATAGTCCCTTACACAATAATATTCTAGTGCAAAGATTTAAATTTTAATTACAAAATGATTTACGGAAAATTCTTGTTTTTAAAATAACTTTGCAAAATTCAATTTTGTTCTTAAAATAAGTTTTTTTTTTAATTTTCGTAAATAAATCTGATTTAAAATTCAATTTATATTCAAATTCTATGTACAAAAATGTTTTCTACATATATGCTATTTTTTTTCCATTCAATATTATATAATTTCAAACTACAAATAATTACAATTTTCAACCAAAGAGCATATTCTTTAGAGACAAGATGGAATTTTAATTATGACATTATATAGTCAATAAAACACTGCAATAAGTGGCCATATAACACTTGAAAGAGAACTATTTATATTTTTATTAATATATAAACAATTCATTAATAGTAAGAACTTCATAAATTTATAAACACTTTTCAACAAAATTAAAATGAAAATAATTGATTTCTAGCTAGAATTAATATCCAATAACAGATTAAATAATTTAAAAATACAAGTTTTTAATTTAAAACAAAAATATCAGCTTAAAAATTATTTACTGTAAAAATAAAAACAACTCTTCCCATGTGTAGCTTTATGAGTATCATCACTGTACATTCTATCAATGTTTTCTCGTAGTAACTGCATATGTTCTATAAAAAAATGTAAATTTGATAGATTTTATAATCTTGTAAATAAATTTCAATTTTTAAATTTTTATGATAATTTATATATGATTTCATCTTAAATTGCTTGTGATTCAAAAAATAAATAAAAAAAAAGGAATAAATGTTTAATCAGATACAGAATAAAATTAATATTGGATTTTTATTATAAATATATATAAGAGGCATAATTAAAAATCATGTCTCTTAAAGTTTTTATACATTTTGCATGATTACATTATAAAAGATTACTTCTATTTTCATTCTCCTTGTATAAGTTTTCAATAATAAATAAAGTTTAATACTGAAGATGAAACAAATTTTAAATTAATTAATTTAGTAATTCACACTCTACAATCTTTAGGCAGAGTGATTTAACTAAAAAATGAGTGAGGGAAAACGTTTTGAGAATTGAAAATATTCAAGTTAACACAAGGCCCAAATTTAAAAATATATATGTATATAACATCTTTATAACCAGCAGAAACAAAAGCAAGCATGCAATTTTATGAGAAATAAATTAAAAATTTTAAACTTACCATTAGATAAACTAGCGATTGTGCAATGTTTGCGCAAGAACTCTAAACAAAATTCTTTGCTCAAACCAAAAGCATACATATTATACGTAAAAGTGCTGAAAGTGAACAAATTGAATATTAGATTTAGATTTAAAGAATGAAATACATGTATACAGGTTGTTATCAAAATAATGGAAACACATGGGAATAAAAGTGAGTTTTTATTGTATTTTGTAACTATAAAAATATAATAATAGCAGTCAGTTTTTTTTTATATAGAAATGTATATATTCTGACCCTATGTGATAGTTTTATTGAAGCTCTGTCAGTTTTGGATTCTTTGAAAAGTGCTGAAATGTTGGACATCTTAGATTTTCAAAGATTACGAATTGGCAGAGCCTATACAGTTTGAAAAAGTATGATTGAAAGATTTCAACTTCTTGGGACTTTCAAAAATGTGGTATCTAAGGTCATGACCACATACACACAATGTGGCAAGATAAGCTCAGCAAATCAAAATGGTGTACGAAAAAACACCTCTATAAAAAAAAAGACTGTTTATGAGGACGAAGTTAAGCATCTACTTTGCCCCAAGATTCACCCAACTTTAATATAACTCAACTATTTTGGTCTATTTTAGAGAGTTCATTATAGAATTGACATTCCAGAACTTTTGCAATATCTCCATAGAAAAGAGTACAATATTCCTCTTAACATGATTTAATACTTTCATAAATTAGTTCCTAGACAAATTCAAAATGGATTACATACCAAAGGCAGCACCATATTAATAAAATATTCTTCATAATTGTTTTCATTGATTTGTTAACTACCAGTGTATGCGAATAAATACATATATAAATTTCGATGAAAATGCCAAATATATATAAAAGCTATCCCTACAAATTAATCCTTTTGATCTTAATTTTTTAATCAAGAAATATAATTTAGATGAAGCCCTTCAAATTCCAGATATAATGCAATATTTATTTTTATACAAACATTTCTGAAAACATTAATGATAGCTATTATTGGGCAGTACAGCATAAAATATATTCATTGTTAAGGTAATAAGTACATTTAAGATTAATATATTTAGCACTTTGAAAAAATAATTAAAAAAATACACAATATATATATATATGATAGTAGGGTCAAAATTAACAGAAATTTATTTTTATTGTTCTCTATGGAAAATTTCCAGCATTTTAGAATCATTTCAAGATAATTGGTTGGATAGGAAATTGAGATTGTTTTGGAACTATTTTATCATGAGAAAGGTTTGTCACCTGATATAAAATGCAAGAGTTCCTCAAGTATGCTTGCATTAATTAAATATCACAAAATATAATTATATTGAGTTTCTGAATATAACCATTATAGACAGACATACAAGGAAAAAATCTAATGAGAAAGTTCAAGATACATTGATACATTTTATCAGGTTTGCAATAACTCACTACGGATTCTCTTAAACAGTTACACAATATACATGCAGAAATTCTAAATTAATTTTGCACATGTCACAATAATAACCAATGCATTGAAACAACCAACAGTTATTGTTTCACAAACTACTATAATAACCGTTAAAGGCCACTGTGGCCTGGTTTGGTGGGGCATCATTCTCATTATAGAAAGAGGTGAGTTCAAGTCCCAAATGTACTAAAGATCCATTGTATTCACTAAAAGCAGCTAAATAGGTTGTGGTCACAATTTCCATATGAAATTATACATTAAGGGGTGGTAGGCAAGTCTTCAGCTTGGTACTTTCTTCTAAATAATGAAGACTCCCACTTGGCTTTTTCCACTTAACTGAAAGAGGAAAACTCAGGTCTAGATATAGGGAAGCATGCTGAAGCAACAATAGCCAGAGAGCTTCAATGACCTGGTTGAAAGGGCATTATTCTCATTATTGGAAGGTAGTGAGTTCAAATTCAGAGTTGACAAAAGATGTCATGTTCATTAAAGGTGGATGGGGCAAGCTAAATAGGTGGTAGTTGTAATATCGTCAAAGAGAATGTCTTCTGTGTAGTGCCTGATTATAAATTATGAAAACTTCCATGCAACTGCTTCTGCAAAACTGGTAGAACCCAATTTAGGCTAGGTATAAAGAAGCATGCTGGTGCAACAACAACTAATTTTATATAAAGAAAACAATGTATCATGTAATTTAAAAATACATAAGAACTAAAAAAATTTATATATATTTTATATGACTTTATCTTTAATGAGTTCTTAAAATATGTACAGAAGTTTCCCAAAATGCTTGTACTATGTGAGTGTTTGATTGCAATATTAGCAAAATCCACATCAAATACAGAAATTTTGTCATTTTCTTTTTACTGGAGTTAACAAATTCTAAATGAAGCGAGGCTCAATTACTAATTTCATAAAGCTTATGAGTAAGAAAAACTTATATGAAGGTTACTTAAGGCATTTAGCAAAAATATGGTAATTATGAGATAAAAAAAATAGCAAACTTTATAAAGAAACAGGTGCCATCTGCTTAGCAAAACACTTTTTAAGCGAAAGACAGTGGTGATTTAGTCAATAGATTATTTTTGTAGACTGAAATCTCAAACCCACTGCAGTTCTTCCTTGGAACACATGCAGGTAAGTGTGACCACCGAATGAGGTCCCAATAAAAACCATAATTCCATTACTGCGGTAATTGTGTCTCACAGAGTTGCATTGATTGTATCCAGTGCTTTCCTTTCAGATCAGCATGTCCTGAATCACTCTTGCATGTGAATCTGAATTTGTCTGTAATAGACACGCATCTCTTGCCTAGGAAATGTGTTCCCCTGCCCAAGATAAGCAAATCCCTTCTTTGTCTCCAGTGAGTGGGATTACATAATTTATTGCCTTGCATAGTAAAGATGCTTACACAATGTACGAGTGGATATTCTTCTCCTAGATATTAGAGTTGTCTGCAACAAGTTGTGGCACAGAAATGCTTCTTTTCCTTTGGGACGAAAGAGATATATAATGAGTATCAGCAAGTGTTGTAGCTCATGATCGGCTTGGACATGTCTTTTGGACACAGAAGCTTCAGTTTGATATTGATACCAGAGACATTGGACCCACACTGCAAGACACATAAAAGCTCCTAGCAACATCAGCATGTAGCATCCCCATTTCCTTCCATCATTTAACAAATGGGGCAGATAGCTTCTTTCAGACTTTGTAGGACGTGCTGACCATTATCAACAAATGTGCTAACCAAAGTTAAAAATCAACAAAAGTTATACGTGTATTTACGAAAGCCTGAAAATGGCATATTTTTCTTTCACTCATATACTGTTTTTCCCCCCCCCCCCATCATTAAAAGTGGTAACTAGCATTTTTACATAAAATTACACAATATCATATTTAACACTTATATAAACTGTAAATTTTATTGTTAGAATCATTTTTTTATAGTGAGCTTCAAAAAATATGTTTTTCCTAAACTTTTGAAGACCAATGTACCTTGAAATTTTTAATACACTGAAAGTAAATTTCAAATGAGAAAATGCATTTTTTGTAATAATATTTATTTGTATAAAAACAGAAAATTAGTAAATATAATCCCAAAAATCAAATATACTATCAAAAGATCAAAAATTTCTCACTTAATATCTATTTCTTACATAGACAAAAATAAATATTTTCAATGACCCACCCAAGTTGTCCAAAGAAAATATTTTCTTGGAAAACCTTTTCATCTCTTAAATCTTCTGGACTATATTTCTCTAATTCTCCCCTGAAAGGAAGATCATTTTTTAAAAAATGTTATAATGCAATTTTCAAAAGAAATGAAACATACAAATTTACATAAATATGTTCATAAGAATATTTTGTAACACTTATTTACAAAAATGTAGAACACACACACACACAGAGATGTGCATAAATTTAAATGTTTGTTAATTTTATCATGATTTATTATTAATGTTTATTTCTTTTCCATGAAATTGGTGAAAGTTTATTTTACTTTAATGCAAATTTCATTCCATACTTTTGTAAATTATTTCATTATAAGCAAATGAGAAACTGAATTACCTTAGTTTCATATATTTAAGGTATTTGGTAGCAATGAACACCATAAAACAAAGAAATCTATCAAAGATTTTTGAGAAGACTTACATATTACTTAACAAAATTCCAGTCTCTGCATATTCAAATTTTTAAAGCAATGTGTAAAATTTTAAGTTCCAAAATTACTACAATTAAGAAATAAAATACAATAGAAAATTAAAAATAAACTTGTCTCCTTCTACAGACTCATAAGAAAAGAGGCAATTAGTTATTTCAGTTTCCTCTTTGCATAAAAAATTTGACACATTTCAAATATTTTAGATGAAAAGTATGTGCTTACCACTACGTAACTCACTGGAAAACACATTTTGCATCTTAATCACATATTGAAAAGTGTCAATTAAAACTATTGTGGCAATTAATTTGAAGAAAATGATTTATGTTCAAACTTGTAATTCTATTTCAAAATCTAAAATGCATCACATAATTTCTTTGCTAAAATTTTTCCTTATGATAAAGTCAATTGAAAAATACCTTGTAGGGATTTGTCTATTAGCTCGTTCATACTGGACTGCATCAAAAAATGCTGCATTCCAAAATCGTTTAGATCTCCAAATTGGTTGATCTCTTAGATAGCTAAATAAATATTCTCTAGAAGGTGGTCTACCATCTTTATTATCTGGAACAATTAGTATCATTATCAAATTGAAATAATTTAAAACTTAATACATTTTAACAATTTAAATATTTAACATATTATTTATGCATAATAATTGCAAGATTTTAATAGAAAATTCTCAGTTAAGTTATTATTATTCTTATAATTCCACACAAAATGGAATTTTACCGAATCCCACAAAAGAAATTTTGCAACCAATTTTTCAGACAAATTAAATACTAAATTTTTTAAAACTACAAGCTTACAAATTTTTAGAATAAAACAAAAGATAAATTTGGAAAATGTGCTTGGATAATAAATGTTATGAAGACAAAAAAATTTTCAAGTGCTAATTTTATTTAGGATGGAAAATAGGAACTACAATATGCTATAAATTAAGGATTAGAAAGCCTTTCATTTGTATAAGATTTACAACTTTTGTAAGGATTTAATATAAAATATTTATAAAACTGACGATTTTCGGCTTTTTTTTTTATATTAATAAAAGGAACTACATATTCTACAATGTACATTTAATTTGATTGTATGCAGAAAATAACTAAAGATTGCAAAGGCCTATAACATAAAGTGAACCCCAAACCACAACAAAAATAAACCCTTTAAGTTGTATATTAATCTCAGAAATTGTTGAACTCAAGACCAGTGTATTAACTATTCAGCTACCAGCTTAGTCTTCATACTATGTAAGTTAGTTGGTTACTCACTCAATGATCAATTTTGCACACAAGGGATTAGCCTAGATTGGATTGGAGCCTACAAATTAAGCCTTAATTTAAAAATAAATTATTATTTTTAGTGGATTCTGACCCACTAAAACATCCAAGCCTAAAGTGGGATTTGAATCCACAAACTGTTGAATCAAAAGTCAGAGAGCTAACCTTTCTGCACAATCAGCTTCTGCTCACACTATACAGATGTGGATGAAAAATTGTGTGGGGGTACTTGTGAATAGATATAGAATCAAATAGCTTTGAAATAGTGATAAACAAATAAAGTAAGCAAAACTCAACAAGCAACTCATTTACCTAAAAGGAAAAATGGTTTTGCTAGAGAGGTTTACTGATATTACATCATTGCATCAAAAAACAAAATTTAAAATAATTGTCACATAGATTAATAAATTTAAACTATTAAATGACTATTTAACTGTTTTTAAAATTAATCATTCTATTAGCAAATGTCTAATACACATTATAAAGAAAGATTAATATGCACATTTATTATAATGGTATCCTATTTCTATAAGAAATGTAACACTAGTATTAACTATAGTACTGCAACAATAGAAATGAAACAAATCAAAGTGCAATATGCATATCAATTGGAGATAAATTTTAATAATTAAATTTTGTAACTTATATTTAAAAATTGATTATAAATTTTATTTATCATATTTTAAAGTGCTGTTGAAAGACAATTTATGGTTATAAATTCTCAATTTTATATATATATATATTTATATTATGGTCTCTTATTTTTGTTTCCCATATATCTTCAGATTTTAATTAACTAAAAAGTCTGAAGGAAATACATTATGAAATAAATAAGAATAACATTAATTTAAATTGATATTTTCTTTTAAATTCATATTTTGTATTACACTAAAATTAGTCATAAAGTCAAAATGTAAAATTGAAGTAAAAGTAAAGCAAGTGATTTTGAAAAATGTTTTATTCATAAAGGCATACAAGCAAAAATCACATACAAATGAAAACCATTTTAAATATCTCTTATTCATACAATGAAAGTCATTCTGTTTTAACAGATAAATTATATGACCATACCTTTATCCTTCAAAGTTTAAAAACCTATTCTTATTAAGTTTAAGGTCTAAGAAGAAATTATGAATCTCTTGAAAGAAGAATGAATAGTAAAGAAAATGTTTTGTTCTCAACAATTATTCGTTTAAGAAAAGCTATTAAATAAAATTTATGACATATAGTAATACTGAAACAATACATAGCTATTATTATTATTATTTTTTTTTTTTTTTTTTTTTTTTTGCTTTTGAGCACAAAGATAGTAATCAAGAGAAAAATGAAAATAGTTAAATGTTGACAAATTATAAGATAATTCATAGCAATTAACAAAATAAAAACAAATTTAAAAAAATTATGGAAAAAGGACTATTATTCTGATGACCTAATATACCATAAAGATAAAATGTTTAATAAAATATTGCAATTAGTCATCCAATATCAAACTAGGAGTTAAAAGAAATCTACTTTTTACTGATTTAGCATGGATTTCTAAGTAGCTAATTAAATATGAGGTGATTGAAAGTGCTTGAGCATACTAGGTTTAAATTAATATTAGATTTAAATTAAAATATTAGAATAAATTAGTAAAATACCACCAATATATAGTATAGTAAATTTATTCATGCTATCTCATTTTACCCTTACACAGAAGTCAATGGTTGGTTTGATTATTCAAGTGTCAGCAATTTTTCTGTTCTTTATTGTACCTTGAGCAATTTTACAGTATCTTAAAGATACTATAAAAGCTATGGGAAATTTATTATGAAATAGGCAAAAAGACTTCCGATCAAGGTAAAGTATAAAATAGACAATTTCTAATCAAATTTTATGAAATATTTTGGTAAATTATCTAAAACAATTTCTTTCCAGTCGAATTATTTAAATAATTTTAATAATATGTTGAAAATTACAAGGTTAATATAAGTATATAAACAGCAAAATAACTTTTTTTCCCCCTCTAATTTAGTCCTTTGATTGGTTTAAGATGCATAACTCTTAATTTTCAAAATTAAATACTATTTTTTTTTAAAAAAAAAAAGTTTGTTTTACCATGAGTAATTATTTATTATAGCTCATATTTCTTCCAATTTTTAATGCTGTAATGAATGAGGAAATATCTAAATTACATATTTAATTAAATATTAAAACAAATGTCAATAATTAAAAACATTTTAGGCTTGTTAAATCACAATTACTTCATGAATGTAAATATTTTCAAAGGAGCTGAACATAGCTTTCACTTACTCTCATAATAAAATGTGAAGCACATGTTCATAAGAGACTTTGCTGGTGAGAAATCATCAGCTTCAGCACATTCAAATAATACAATAGCAAAATATTGAACTAAACTGTAAAATGTTGACTCTTTTACAAATTTGCTGTGAACTCTCTGTAAAAAGCAAAATAATATTCAACAAAACTTCTTATAAATTTTTAAAAATTATAAATGGTAATAACTATGTGATAAAAACATACTTGTGTATTTACATAGCGGGCAAACCAAAGTCTGCCAATTTCACTTTGACAAAATTCTCCAAACCTGGCTTTTTCTTCAAAAGATATTAAGGAACTAGAAGAAAGTTTTCAATCAAAAAGTTCATGAAAATATCTATATATAATACAAAATCAGTTATACTTCAAAAATCATATATTTTACATATTTAATCATTAATTTCAAAATCTCATTTAATCAAAATAAGAAAGCATATCATTTCATAAAATAATACAATATATAATCTTAAAGCTGTATGCTAAAACACATTCATAAATACATTTTAACAAGTTTTCAATATTGTTGCAATAGTAAAAAACATGTAATTTTAAGGTATTCCTTATGAAATATTTTAGTTCTGAATAAATATTTCACAAATGAGGGGTGCTGAAAATATTCAATAAACTGTTCGTTAGCAGCAATTGGCCATGAATAAATGCAGACATTTATAAATATTACCCCGCAAAATAAAATGAAAGTTCAATTTTAATGGTAACTTTAATAACTATCATTAATATATAAACTTTAGGGTTTACCATGCCCTAATGACAGGTCACAGAGTTTTTCGAATCATTAGGTCCTGAGTTCAATCCCAACCATTGCTGGAAAATAGATGTTATGCTTACCCTCTGCATGCACATTTGCTGAGATGGATGCTTGAAAGTTTGGGTTTCCTCCTTTGTGATGTATGAATATAACTCCACTATATATGAAAAGTCGCAGAAGATAATTGATGAAGTGGATAGTATAAAAAGACTTACAATATTCTTTCATATTTAAGTGGTATGCTATGTAGTACAAAATATGTAAATGTTAATAAATGACTTTTATAAATTCATAAAATTTAAGAAACATTATCAAAATGAAAATTTCAGTAAGTTTTCATCATGTTGATTGCACATCAATCAGCTATATTAAGGTTTGAAGATATATAAGTCCTTATCTATTTTGGGCTATTTATATTGACAGCATATAGTAGGTACCCTAATAGTAAGAAACAATTATATATGTTTTGAATATCCACAGAAGAATGCCTCTATCAAGAGGAATTTTTGCATATGATGTACGGGATCATGATGGCCTATTGGGATAGGGCATTCATTCTCTTTTTTAGAAGGTAGTGAATTCAAATCTTGACCCAAACAAAGATCCGTTATATTGGCTAATGGTAACAGGGACATGTTAAATATATCATGGTGGCTATGTCCTCCATGTGAAATGATACCTCTGGAGGTGGTAGGCCAAGTATTGGGGAGTCTTCTATTTGCTCCCTGCTTCTAAATTATGAGGCTCCTCCTCAGCTACTTCTATCTAACTGGTAGAACTCAACTCTACCAGTTAGATACAACTCTACCAGCTAGATACAACTCTACCAGCTAGATACAACTCTACCAGCTAGGTACAAAGAAACATGCTGGTGCAACAACATACAATGTGGATCTAGTGTATCAAAAATCATATGGGAGTACTTCAGATCACAACTTTGGAATTTACATGCACATATGTAGAGTACAGTGCTTGAGAATTTAGGTTTCCTCTCTTCCAATACATTAGTAGGGTTCAAACCTATGAGAAGTTTGCCTTGAAGACATTTAATGTCAGATGTTTGAAAGCCCTAAATGGCCATCATTAGACTAACCATTTCACTGTGTCAAAGCAATAGCCATTATTTAGCAATGGGAAATAGCTATTACCTTCAGCATAGACATTTACCAAAGTGTTTATAAGTTTTCAAGGTTTTCTCCCTAGTAACACATGAATGATTCTTCTCATCAATGAAAAGTCGCCTAAAAGTTAATTCATGAGTGATGTACACATGTCTGAATGCATTTTAGCATTAATAGGCTGTTTACAACTGTTAAAAATTATAATTACAAAGCTATTAATAATTATTTAATAAGTATCTGGTAAAACAATACATTGTCATTTTTAGATTCCAAATATTATAAAAAAAAAACTGAAAGAAAGTAAGACTAACACTTCTGAAAGATAATTTAACATTCAAAGAACACTGGAATATACTGGAAAATAACATCTATGAATAACTAAATAAAAATAAGCATTTTAACAGCAATAGCATTCAGATAAATTTTTAATATATTACCTATCGAAAAATATTTTCTTCACAAAATGTTTCATAAATTCCATTACTTCAAATGTAGAATCATCAGGTTGACTATCATTACTTGGACTAGATGTCCAAGAATGCAATGAATTCCC
>JAPDSC010059823.1:0-12874 GCA_026290005.1 Latrodectus geometricus
TATGAAATTTGTTGTATTTCATATTATTATGCATATTTATCAGAAGTATTTACTTCTATATACCGTATTTATACATGATAAATTGTGATTCATTCCGTCATGTGTCTGAATAATGAATAATCTGTCTTTTGAAACGAATAATTAATTTAAAGCAGAGCCCCGCTCATATTTACTGACTTCATACGTTTACAGTCCAATATTTAGGAGGACAGTCAAACTTTTGGATTACTGATGCTATAACTTTTAATTTTTTTTTTTTTTTCGGAACCTGACATTTTGTCTCTTATTGATTTTGTTAAACCCATACTAAAATAACAATGTAAATTTGAAAATAATGAGTATCATTAACTAGAAAGTTAAAAAGAAAAATTCACTTGCTAGTTGGAAACATGTCCAATCATTGCTAAATATTACAATCACCTCCCAAAGATTCATGAAATATAAGATACTGACAAATAAATGAAATATTTTTTTATGATTAAGAAGTTAAAAAATGCATTTTTAATCTGTTAGAAAATTTCATTTACATTAAAAGCTAGTGAATATATTTCTATCTAGGTGAGATAATAAAACTAGACATTCAGCACTGCCATTCAGTTCACCAATTCATTGATCCGATTATATTTATAAATATATATATACCGCTTAATTGCAAATATTCCGCTGAAAAGTAGAAAATATTTCTTTTCATAAAATGAAACATTGATAAATATGAAAATAGCTATGAATTTTCATGTTATAAGAGGATATCATTTTGTAATCATTAAGAAAAAGTAATCTAAGAGATCGGAACATTAAATGAGGAAGAACAGAAATAACATTAGGTTAATTTATAATTGGTTATATTAGCTTTAGTAATTTGCATATAGAAAGCTTATAGTGTTGTCGGTACCTGTACCACGCGTCCACAATTGATTATACAGTACAATTTTCTGCTAAATTACACCATTCGATAAAAGTTAAATCACTTTTTCTCTTAGTAAATTTATTTTGTAAATATTGCTTGGCTCAGATTTACTGTACGGTCGCTATTGGCGTGATTTTCCAAAGTTGGCGATAAATAATATTTTCTGGCAACCCAACTAATTCTGACCAATCACAGATGAGGGATTCTGACAAAATGGGAACCGACCAATAAAAAATGGAATATTATGTTAATTTTCAGACGTCGCTTGTGCAAATTGGCGAGGCTAGCAAGATTTTTGGCGATTTTTTAAAAAAGTCGCCAATAGTGACCGTACAATAAATTTTTACCCAATGCTTTTTTAATATTTGATTAGAACAATTTGAATCGTATTGGTTGATTGGTTTGGCATACCAATGCTATATAGTAATCGACTTCCCCGGTTTAGTGCTTGATTTGCTTTCTGTGATTCACAGTGCGGAATAGAGCAATCGGCATTTCTCCTTTAGAACAGTTTTCATGCAAACTATACCATACGCATACACTCCTACCTAGACCAACCAGAAATTTTCAATTTGTTCCGATCGCACTCTCCGATTTTATTCTGGAAGATGTGTATCAAATCCACAGAATGCGCCACACAGTTGTCTACATTGATAATCTATCGAGACGCTTATTATCATCCATATAAATGAAACCAGAGCAAATATTTGCAGTTATGTGTTCCATTTGTATCATGTAAGTAACAAAGGGTGAGTTTTGTTATCTTGGCATGCAAGATACCAATTTTTTTCTTTAAAAAAGAGGATGCATGAAAGATATTGTACTACTTGCATTTGTATGTGCCTGTTTAGTATTTTAATTTGACACCACTTAATAAGTACTTTCACGGCGAATTTATTTGATAAAAGGTTTTATTCATTTTGTTAATGTCAATTGCATATTCCGCCGGTCCATAATAATTTTATAGGCTATATTCAAATGCTGAAGGGTAAAATGCCTAAAGATAGTTTTAGGCGTTTTTCCCTTTTATCAAGTATTCCCTAAAGATTTTCATGCAAAACTCAAAACCAGTTTCCTGTTTAATAGTATTTGGGATTGAACGCAAGACATTACAATCTGAAGACATTATATTTTAATTTTTAACCCATGGTGGTCCCTTTGTATATCAATATCAAAACCTAAAGTTTCTTAGCAAAACATCAAATCGTAAATCTGCTCTTTAGGTCCCCTATTCTGCCAACTTGGCGATAAATGCACCAAGCGTGGTAAACCGGACGTTTTTATACCTAATGAGCTCTTTATGGCAACCACCGGAGGAAATAATTTGCGCTTTTTCGCGCATGCTCTTTAATTGGTTTTTTCTTTTAGCATTTTCATTGATCGTTAATTAGTTTCAGTTTGAAAAATCGGTCATTTTCATTGGCTGCTAATTAGTTTAAAATCGTATTCCATTATCGCCATGGCAACAGCGTTTTTGAAAACCCGCCAAGTACGGGACCCACAGCACACTTTCGCCAAGTTGGCAGAGTAGGGGACCTAAAGCGCATTTTCTCCCATCAAATATTTGGTTTCGATTATGTAAGCATACATCTTGATGTTGGCTATATATAAATGTTATTAAAGAACGCTTTGAATTTCATTGTAAATATAATTGATTCATTCATTAATATAGCTCATTCAATTTTATGTTTTCTATCTTACATTTGATGGAGTTTAGAAACATTATTAAAGTGAGTAACCACCATGGTCTAACTAACGAAATAAAATAAGGATTTTTTTTTCAAAAATATTGCATGGTAATTATAAGGACAAAATGAAATTTTAATAAAACGCTTTGTTTCATTAAAATTGGATAAAAAATGTTGAAATTTTAATATTTTGTCATTCGTCTTAAATTTGCGAGAAAATAGTTATACTTCAAATTCCAAAATAATATCTATCAATATCTGACAGATTAATATAAATCAATCATCTTAGCAATCAATGTAAAACAAATTTTTAAATTATTTTGATGAACTGTTTAATTTCATGATTAAAAAATAAACGGAATAACAGTTCACTAAAACATGTGTAAATAAATTTCTTATTTATAGTTTATTTTTATTTAAGTAAATTCGTAAATTAATGCTCTCACCTTTTAAATATATCTTAGAATGCTCATATTTTAAGTTTTTAAATAAAGGTTTTTTTATTACGTGTTACTATTGTCTGATCGATGAGGTAATAATACTTGTAAAACATTTTCTATATGCATAGGCTCTCGAAAATAATGTTGCGTATTTCAACAATAAGATTCTAAAATTATCATTGTTCCCCCGCGCGCTTTAAAACAATAATAAAAATAAAATTTTCCACATACTTCCAACAATGCACTATTCATCTTAAGTATCTATTAAAAGTTAATATTATTTTATTTAAATAAATAGAGCTTATATATTTTAAGCCAAATCTTCAATTAAATATAATTAAAACTAAATGTAATTAATCTATAATCGTCACTGGATATTGAATACATTGTTGGTAATAAATAATTTTATACAATTATAGAACCCTAGTATTGAATAAACTATTATCAGAGGGGGAATTAAGTATTTAGAATACATAATTAAGTACCAGAAATATTTAGAGAGTAAAACTTAAACACACACACACAAATATCGCATATATAATTTAAATAAACGTTATGCAACATGGAGTACACAATCTACCTTTACATTTAATATGATTATAAATGTAATGTAGATAAATATTACCGTTACGTTTGACAGTTAACTTCTCTTTATCACAAGTAATTAATCAGTCTATATTCTTTTCAGTAAAATAAAGATAACAGTTTTATCTGTTATCTTTGTTTTACTGAAAAGAATAAAAATAAAAATCTTTAGAGAATAATATTTTTTAATTTACACGAAAATGTCAGTAATACATAAATGTATTTAAGTAAAATGAAAAATGGCAAGTTCTTGAGCCCAGAATAATATATTAAACTCTGTTTAAAAACTTGTTATTGTTTTTAATCCTGACTTATTATGATGTCTTTAATAATTATCTAAATTATATTTTATTTAAAGAAACTATAGAGAACTTGAAAAAAATTATAGAGAATTCTAAATTATAGAGATATTAGAAAATAATTAAAGAGAAATATTTTATTGTCATTGAAAATTCGCCAATTATAATGCAAGTTAATAGATTGCTGACACTGAATTCTCTGAAATAACGCCAATAAATTTACCAATAAACAAACAAATATTGATCACTTCTGATAATCAGTTATTTCAGAGATAAAATCACTGACTATTAGCAATGAGTTTAAGTAGGACTTATTCGCGTTAGTTTTGCATTTTCCCATTAATAACTGATATTCTTTTAACATATAATAAACGAAGTGATCAATTTCATTTTTATTTTACAATTTAAGATTTAATATCATAAACAGTAAAAAAAAAAAAAAAAAAAAAAAAAAAAAACAAGTATGTGCATTTAACTAATTCAATTCTATTTGTTAAACATGTATATTTAACAAATAGAAATATAAATTAGTTGAATGCCTATGTGCGATGGTTATATATATCCGTTACTTATACTTGACTCATAGAAAATATTGAAGCAACTTTTATTCCGCAATTCTTGATGTTTTCTAATTTTGCATCTTTTACACAAGAAAAGGCTCATTTCAAAATTGAAATTGCAAAATAAATTCCTTTATTTTGCAAATAAAAAAGATTTTTTTTAATATCCAAAGGTAATGTACAAAATATAACCATTACTAAACACTTACTTAGACAAGTAGTGTTAGGAATACAAAAGATAATTTTCAATAAATTTATGTGAACGACATGAATTCTTAGATTAATTTTATTTTTAGTTGCAGTTTGTCTTGTTATTTTAGCTGAATACTTTGGTACGTGAAGTGTAGCATTCTATAATACAAAATTTATTATATTTATAGTGTTATCTGCACCGACATGTCATGGTACCGACGGCACCTTACGGAACATGTGATAAACGGATTTTTTTAAGGAATTGTCCAAGCATGACTGTCGCTTTGAATCATACCAAACCTTTGGAGACTAGGGGAATTTCAGTGTGGATCTGAGGATTTTCACTAGCCCAAATGCAGGAATTCTGTGCGTTGACTGTTCCGTTGAAGCAGAAATGAGCCTCGTAGCTCCACAGTATATTCCAAGGGCATCATGACAGATTAACAGTTATTTTGTTGAAAAAACTTATAGCAGATTTTGTATGGGAAGTTGTACACAATGTTTCCAAGTACTTTTGGGATGGTTCTGTATGAATAGCTGGTCTCTCGAGAAATTGCACCCTCGCTACTGCCCCCCAAACTCTGATGCTGTGACAGCATCAACAACTGTTTTGACGGTATCAACAAATTGGTATGGCACGTTTATGTTATCTTCTAGGTTGGGTTCCTAATCTCCCAGTCTCTTCATCATGGCTTGATACCTTTAGTTGATCCACGCCATAGGTTCTTTCTACGCCGAAATTCACTAACTGCAACAGAGACATTCCCCTTGTTTTCGTAAGACAGTTTCACCAATACCACATGTTCAACTGGAGACTGTCATTAGTACAGCGGAAACAGCGACTTAAACATGTCAACGTCTGCAATGTGCTCTAATCTGTTTAGCATAAAACTTCTTCTTTTCAAACATGAGAATTTTGACATTTTTCTTATACAACTAATAGTTTTCCTTCCTTTTAAATTTCATTGCTCATAATTCTTGTTTTGATTTTATATTATTTCTGCATTCCGTTTTGGTCATTTGTCATATTAAATTTCCCCACACAGGTTTTTTTTTTTACTAAAAGGCGCTCTCTAGTGGACATTTTGAAATAAAATATATTTAAAAAATTCCGTGAGTGCATCTCGTGTATAGCCCATATTCAAAATTTCATTGATTTCCATTCACCTGTTTGCGCTGTAGGATGTCGTTTGTAGAGGAAGGTTAAATAACCTGGTACTCTTTGCCACAAAACAAAGTATTTTTTTTAATAATTTATAGAATGATATGAAAAAATTATGACTTTTTGCAGCAATCATTGTTGGCAGTTCCTATACACACACATTTACGTATGGTGCATATGATGACCTATTGTTCTGTCTAACCATTAAAATTCACGCATTTCGACTATGCAACCATGGTTGAAGTCATCCAATTGGCTATAAGGTCCTCGACAATGACGTAATGGCCTCTTCATTGTGTCTCTAAGACAATGAGAAAAAAAACCCTCCTCTACTGTTAGCCTAAATATTTCAAAATTTGAACAAACACAAGTAACATAACAATGCTGGCATGCCCTATACTGTACAGTACTTAAGGTTAACGGGTTTGAAACACTCTCCTATCACAAAGCGCCTCATAATTATGATCCACGGTCAGCTGACGAGTTCATACCCTCCTTTCTATACCAGCGGAAGGGCTTTGGATGTTACAGATTACAGTGATCACATCCTCAATTCACGGAGCTCCAGCAACCTACTGAAGTCACCTTCTCAATCACTGCCCACATCAAATAATGCTTGAACTTAACTGATCTTACGCCCTACGAGAAGCGGCATGAAACTAATGCCGCTGGAGCTTCTTAATTTGACAAGAAACTAAAACATAAAAGACCTCCAAGTTTTCCAATACAGCTTCGTTCATTGAATTCTTTCAAAATAATTTTCATCACAGTGAATACTTTTCTCCATGCACCTAAACCAGTCTTTAAAACAGGTTTGCTAAGTTTCATCGTTTAGTGTGGCATACTCGTTGTCCCAAGCCCTCAAAGAGTTTTCGTCATTATCAAATTGTTTTTCTTTTTGTTCCACTTTCCAGTACAAAAACAATACAAAATCAGAAAGTGTTTCAGAAGTTTCACTCCAGTAATATTCCAATTCTCTGTTCTGGTTTTGAGGCGGTGAGCTCGAACATTGTCATGATGAAACCAGGTGTCCATTCTTGATTTTGAGCGCAGGCTTTTCATAGACTGTATGACTTTAGGCAGACATTGTTCAGTAAACCCATTAGCTGCGAGTCTTCTGTGTATTCAAAATGATATGCTCTTCAATTCGACTCAACCTGAAAAATACAGCTATTTTCTTTTTCTCGAATGATCAAAATTTTCTGACAGTTACAGTCATCATCAAACACCCAAGCTTTGTTTTGAGTTTTGTTCAAGACATCGTAATAGTGCAGCTAGGCCTCGTCATCTAACATAACACCGTTCACATACCGAGATCGCCAATCATGAGACTACATGGCACGCAGAGACAACTATTTTCGTTATCTGTAATTGGTGACTCAAAGTGGAATGAATTGCTTAGAAGTATAGCAAGAAACAATGTATGACCAGTCTAAATGGATTATTTTAACATATTCAGAGTATTCCTGCAAAATCACTGATAAGAATTACAAGCTACAGAGCTAGAAAATTTCCTAAATTTCATTTGAAACATTTTAGAAATAATAAAGTTACAGCAAATGTAATAAATAAACTAACCTTTTCTTATTACAAACAGAAAAGCACTCTAATTTTTTTTCTCCCATTAGAGAATGCTTATAAAAATCCGGCATCAGGAACAGCACGGACAAAAATTTAGCAACAGGACAAGATAGTAAAAGTGAATTAAAATAAACGTTAATTACAGACAAACATTGTAATCAAAATGAAACCAGCTTGCATTTTAAATTCACCAGAGACTATCATCCTGTTCAAAAATTATTTAGTACAAACTTTCAAATTAAAATAGAAATGCATATGGAGGCTTAATGTTGGGAGGAATTTCTTTAATTAAACCTTTCATTTAGCAATTATAAATTCATTTATTCAAAAATGAAATCATCTCTATTTAGCACTTCAAAAATAATTTAACATGAAAAACTATTAAAATAATTCTACACATATTTTTATTTCTAATTTTTAAATATTATTAACTTTAAATTGGACAGTGATATTAAATTAAGTAAATTTCTTTTTATAAAAAACACTAAATAAAATATGGTCTGTTTATTTTATCCTACATGAAAGATAAAAGTTTGATAAAAAAAATTTTTTTTCCCCCTCTGGTTTCTAAGTTAAAACCAAGACTTTAAGAAATAAAAGGGTTTGTATCAAAATATTAACACATTTAAAGTAGCATTTTTAACAAGCTAATGGAACAAAATTATCATTCATTTTTAACCATGAATTTTGTTGCTATAATAGTAAGAATTTTAAATTTTATAGATGATTTATAGCATTAAATATATCCTAAAATTTTAAATGTAATTTTGTTTATCACACAAAATCTCAATTAATTTAACTACTAATTTTTCAAATCTATATTTAATCTAATTAAGTAACAAATGATATTACTACTTAACATTGCAATGATTTTGTTACCTATTCATATTCAATATTCTAAACAATATCATTCATAATATCATTCATTACAATATTCTAAACTAACTTAACAAAAACTATATTATTTTGAATTGTAAATCGCAATATTAAAAATCAAATCTTATAATGTGGTTTCTTAAAATAGAATTTAGTGATATTAGAATTTTATAAATAACATTTAATTTTTCATTAAATGGAAAAATTAAAAAAAAAATTGTAGAAAACTTGTATGCAAATTTAATCAGATTTAATAATTGCATACATGATATAATCTAAAACATCAAAAATAAGTTTATTTAATAAAAAATAAATATTATACAAAATGATTATAATCAACTTTCAGGTGCCCATAATTTAAAAGTTCTGTCGAAAGATGCAGTAGCTATGAAACGATCATCATTTGAAATATCTGCACCCATCACTTTACCACTGTGACCACACAATGTCTGGATAGGTGTCCAACCCGGATGAGACCATACCTAAATACCATAAAAGATAAAAATCACATTTAAGATAAGAAGTAACCATAACTAGGGAAAAAGCTTTAACAAAGGATTGTTAACAATAACTTGAAAAATTGGAAGAATTTAGTAGTTAAAAAATTTTATTTTTTGAAAGTTAGCTACTTTTAATTTATACCTTTAGTGAATTGTCATATGATGTTGTCACTAAATAATCTCCATGATTTTCTGAAAGACAAAAAAATCATTATTAAGAAAAATATATTTGAATAATTTTATAATCTGTAATGTAGAACAATTACTTTCATAAGGAAAGTTAAAATTTATATCAATGAATAATTACTGGTTCCATTTCAGGCCTAAACAGAAAAGACACATAACTGCGACAACTCATCGAGTGTACAATAAGCATTTATATTAATTTAGCAAACATTTAAGAATACAGTATTAAGTACTATTTTTTTTTAATTTAAAACATCTAATCAGAAACGAAATTGTATCTAATCAAGATTATAATAATACAAAATCAGCAGAGATCAAAATGACATATAATATCATTAGAAAGTCATTGTATTTATATTTAATTCCAAGACATAATCTACTTAAATTGAATTGCTGGACTCAGAGGTTTCATTTTGATAGAAGAAAATTCTCTGGTTTAGTGAGAGAGAGAGAAAAAAAAGAAATAATATTAATCCTACTTTAAAATTAAGTTAAAATATAAGTTTTCAATAAAATATGCTTATTTCTAAATTATGAATTCTTTTTTCTATCATAATTTGAAGTTAATTGAGATCATAGATTTTCTTAAGACACAATATTTTTATTATAAAATATCTATTTTAAATAATTATTAAATAGATTGTGAATTAAATAAAAACATTAGGTATAATAATTTTAAATTATAATTTAAAATGCATTTTAATATTAAAATTATTCAATGGCTGAAAACAACTTAAAATTGAAAATGTTCATTATTAAATTAGTTTTGGAATCATTGTAAATAAATTCAGTTTTTAATTTTTATTGCCACTAATAGCTTGTTATTCAATTAAGATAAATAAAAATAACACAAATTTGTCAATAATGATACTCATATAAAAAATTCCAAACAGAGAAATGTAATAATTAAAAAATGATTATATTGGTGGTAAAATTAGTGACATGAAAAACAAAAAATTTTATTGAAATATATATACTATTTTTTTTATATATAAAAGCATAATTTTTATCTCATGAATCAAAAACTGACCTATTCCATATACAGAGCACACTTCTCAGAAATTTTTTTTATATTTTGATGGAATTTAAATTATTATTTAAGTCATGAAAAATGACTTAAGAGAAGTTATCACTATAAAGACATTTTATAAGCACTTTCAGCAAATTTCTATTATTTCCTGCATGTTGATATTTATTTGGGGTGCACAAAGTAAAGTCCTCTGTTTTCTCTACCCTTTCAAACCTTTCATTGGAGACATGATTTTTGTTGCAAAAATTGTAAAATCTAAATTTTTATATGGTCCTAGGGTTTTTATGATACAATTTAGAAAATCTTTGCCCTTTTCTTGACATAAGTTCCATTTCTCTACAACAAAAAATAAACAAGAAATTTAATTTCAAAATTCATAATATTTTTTTAAAGGAGTTACAAAAGCAGTTATGTTAGAAGCTACTGCAATGATACCTAGGTTGAAACACGGACATTTTGTCACAATTATGATCAATCAGCCTCTGATGTGGCATTTCACCAGCGGAATGTATAATTACCATATCTCCATTAAGGGATTCCATACATTTTATATGCTGGTATACTAATATTAAATTGCAGGTTCATTGATTAGAGTTAAATCTTGGTTGGATCCTATGTTTCGGGGGCACATTAAATCTTCAACAGCAGGCAACTATATCACAGGCTTAAAATTCTTCAGGAAAATTGGGCATCATCTTAAAATATTTTTAAACTGAGTTTTTATTAACTGTATGGTAAGCTAAGCATTCATATATTAATTCAGTTTCATCGTAGTTCTAAATTAATTTTAAAATATTTGTACGAAAGAATTCACATTTCTGAAGCTTCCTGGTGTTAAATTAGCCAACTCAAATCTCGTGTTATTTGAAACCTATACAAATATGAGATTAGGAAGATACCCAATAAAAAAAGCATTTTTAATAAGCTCCTTTTATTTAGAGTAGTATAAGAAAAATATTAAACAGTCCTTTGAGCATAAATGTCCAGAAAATTTCAGGGTAAAGAGAAGCATTTTGAAAATCTTTGATCAATAGAGTTTGTTTTCTCGTCAGATATTCCCAGTCTTCTCAATTAGCCAGAAATGTGCTACTCAAATTTTGTTATTTTTGGTACTTACTGCTTTTCAAGGAGATCTGTTTCTTAACTGCAAGTTCTGGTTTTCACCATTTCAATTCGCTTACTTTCACTTTAGTTTTAAAGATTTGGTCAATGAATTTCAAATTGCTCTATACTTGTAAGTGAGATTAAGACATAAATTCTAATAGATTTCCCAATAGATTTGGCAATTGATATTGACCAATAGATTTTCCAATTGACAAATTCTCTCTCTCTTTTTTTTTTTTTTTTTTTTAACATTTTGTCAACAGAAATTATGTCTCCACCCAATGGTTTGAGAGATATAGATGATATAGAGAGCTATAGATATGGTTGAGAGATACAAAGGACTTTACTATGCAACCAGTATATAATAGTAAAACTCTTCTGGTAGGAAATTTAACAGATAATAATCATCTACCTAAAGAATTTGTTATTTCTAACTGCCTCTAAAACTTTTACAAACTTATATAAATAACACCAACTAATAGATAATTTTTTAAGAAAAATTTAGAGTGAAATTTACAAAATTCCTAATCATAAAAATATTAGAATTAATTGAAACAAATGAGAAAATATTACTTTCAAAGAGCACTCTTGAAACTAAATTAGTATGTACAGCTATTGTATATTCACATTTTTGTCTTCTTAAATCCCATATTTTTACTGTATTATCAGCACCACCTGTAACAACTTGGTAACTGTAAAAAAGGAAAACTAGTTGAAAAATTGTGCTTCAAATATTAAACTATTTTTTTCTAAAAAATTAAGTATCATTTTCCTTTTACCAGTCATATTAACTATACTTAAAATTAATAACGACTAATCTTAAATTATAAAATTTACATTGCATTTTGTAACATTAAAAAACTATTAACAACTAAAACATTTTTAAGCCAAAAAAATTTCTACCATTAAATTATATTTAAAGTATTAATAGATAAATTTGATTTTTAAATTTTAAGTTTTTATTTAACAATACTTAATTATTTAATTAAAAATTCTTTAATGACAATGGAAACTATAACTAAGTAAAGAATATTACAAATTTAGAATTTTACCTAATTAACTTTTTACACAAAATAAAATTGAATTAAACAGATGTAAGAAAGTACACATAATATCTATCTACAGTCTTTTGCATAAATTTAATCAAATTATATGCAATTTTCATTATACATCTGAATTATAACAATATTAATTTTACTTTTTTGAGGCTAAACAATATAGTTTATCACAATCAATTTAATTTGATTTAAAAAAAAAGATTAAAATCTTAAATGAGAACATGTATTAAAAACAAAAATTATGTTTTATCTAATTTATAACCAAATGTAAGATTTTTATATAAGCTACCACCAAAAATACTTTAAAGATGAGAAAATTTCAAACTTATATTGTTAAATACCATATGCATTGAGTTTATGTATCAAATTACACAGTATATTTTATATAATCAAAATACAATTCGTTAACACAAATGAAAAACTATCTTAAATCTTATCCGTGATTCTCATATACTTTTTTAAATTAATATAAAAAGTTAACAGTTGTTTAATTACTAATTATTTCATACCCATTTGGTGAGAAACATATTGTGAGAACTGAATTTTGGTGACCAGCAAGAAACATGATACATCTTCCTGTTCTTAGGTCCCAAACTCGGCCAAATGCATCCATACCACTAGCAAATAAAAATATTAAAAATAAACAAATAAAATTTAAATATATCAATTACAATCAAATATTGTGTTTCCAGAATGCCAAAAATTA
>JAPDSC010059827.1:0-17978 GCA_026290005.1 Latrodectus geometricus
CTAATGTGATAGATTCATGATTTGTAAAACCTAGACGTGATATGATTATCTCAATAATATTTCTCAATAAAAATAGGATAGTTTGACAAAAAAATAATTTGATCAATGAAAGTATCTGCTTAAATTGTAAGGCAATGACTTGATAATTATTTTATAATTGATGAAAAATTCCTTATTTACCACTAGTTTCTGCATATACCAAATTGAAGTTTTATATGAGATCCAACATAATATCACAATTCAATACAGTTTAAAACGAACAAAAATCTTACAAATAATTAATTTAATGAATCAGATGTTTACTCAAAAAGATAAAATAGTGAAATAATGAGCTTAATAATTTACAAAAATGCATTGCTCAGAATTTATTCATTTTTTTCCTTGTAAATTTACACAATATGAGCCAAAAAGCCATTTCATCAGAAAGATTCATCACACAGAAAAAGCGATCTTCAATATGATTGAACCAGTATGGATTTCGACAAAAAATTACTATTCCTTTAAATCAAATAATTTACACAAATAATCTTTTAATAGACTATGGACAGTTACTGTATATTTGAGCTTTTAAAAACATTCATATAAAATATTCTTATTTTTCACAAAATGTAGAACCTGTTATATTCATTTTAAAATTTCATGAAATTGAACACAGAGGCGCACTAATTTCACTGTTAAAAGAAAAGAACAAAATTTTAAAATAAAGAAATACTTATTTAACAACTACTGATGTTAGAAGATTCTAAATAAGCATTATTTTTCAAAACAATATGAAATTCAATGAGAGTATTGACATAATTGGAAAGGTTCACTTCGCAGAAATATTTGGTGCACTTTTCTCTAAAATAATATTTTAAAGCCAAAATTCTTTGCACTTTTCTCTGACGATGAATTATCCTTAAAACTTTAATTAATTTCTGCACAAAGCTTGCTTATTTTACAGTAATTGAGTTGCAAAATGGTGGGCTGTTGCGCATAGTTTTGAGAGAAAGGGGGGATGGAGGTTAGAGACAGTTTTACTTTAAAGTTGGGGCTGTTATCTTCGGTGAATGAAGCGCTCTTTCGCTGCTCTAAAACTTACCTTGAAAGTCTTAAGCGAAGCAAGGTATGATTTTAGTTCAAATCTCCCGTCTCCAGTCTCATGAAAGTAATGTCTTCTAGTTGCGCTTTCGAAAAGTGGTGATAATATTATTCGCTTTTGTAGAAATGTTTTCAACATACTTCAACCTATTTTGTAACTAGAAACGAAACTCAACGAAACTTATAAATACGAATAATGAATTATTAAACAAAAATATGTCAATGTTGAATTTTACATACTTAATTTTTGGATTTTTCCTTAATTTATTCATATTTTTTTTTATTATTTAATTTATTTTTAAACTATTGTAAAATGAGTTGTGTTCAAGGCTTTAAATATCGATGAACAATGAAAAGTTACAAAATCTCAGAAAATTTTGAATATTTTATTTTGGATTTTATATATCAGTTATAAGATATGTTTTTATGATTTAATTTTCTTTCAGATATGTGTGTGTGTGATAAAGGTTTAAATATATATCTTCTGTAAATCAGAAATCAGAGTTTTCTATACTTCACATCACTTTAATAGGAAGTTGATTGTGCTAAATGATTTTAGTCCACAAAAGTAGGCAGACAAAATTGGAAGCTAATAAAGTAACATAAGTCCATTAAAATACCTTGTGAAATCTCCGTAATATACTTTATATTCGAACTGTTATATAAGATTAATAAATTATAAAAAATTCGTTATTAGCGTTAGTTATACAATACTTACTTTTGAAATAGTTTACTCTAAATTCATCAGTATATATTTATTATCGGTATAAATTCATCGGTATATATTCATAATAAAAGTATCTTAGAAAATATTTAATTATATTTTAACATCATATAACAGTATTGTATGGGGTAAAGACGATTGAAACTGTTAGAAGTCAATCTTTGTTATTTGTTCATGCTGCGAAATTACGAATTAATTGACTTACGAAGTAATAATAACATCCAAACATAAATAATTATTCATTAAATAGCAATTGAAATTGTGTAGATACATTTTACACTAAATTTTTTAAGTATTTATCAAGGATTAGCGAGTTAAAAATTACGAATGTTAATTTTTAAATACTTCATTAATTCCTTTTTTTTTAATATTTCATTTAAATTAAATGTATAAAATATTGTTCAAAATACTGTCATTAATTCAAAATTAATGTAATTTTTTATATATTCCAGTTATTATATTTATTCTTATTTAACATGCATATTTTCTTTTTAATTCCTTTAAAATAATAATAAGAAGAAGAAGAAGAAAAAAAAGTTGTAGATAACGAGGTTACGTTAAGCATAACGAGGTTGATCCCTTAAATAGATTAAAAAAACTTATTTAAACTTTGATTTTTAAATAATTAATCAGCCCAAATTAATACCTCTGGGGATGATTGCAGCCAGGGTATGGTTCTTCTATGGCTTCAATCTCTATATTGGAAGACCTAGATGAGGCTGCTATCTGTCAGCAATGTTGTACTTTCCACTTTCGTATGAGAGTGCTCTATTCAAAAACGGAAGACGCTCTTTCTGACTTCATTCGCCCAATTTCTGACGGGCGGGTTTGGTTTCGCCACTGGTCATAAGTAACACAACAACTTTCTATGAAACACATCCAGAAAGGCCATTTACAAAATGATTGTTACAATGACTTAAGATAGCTTAAGATAGATAGGATTTCCAATGCGAGATGTCAGAGTTTTTTTTAATCAATATTTAAAAAAAAGGAATGGGGATACGATATTGACATATTTTCTTTACTTCCATATATTTATTAATTTTAAAATAGAGGAGAAGTTTTATTTGACTTGTTCGTCGCGCAAAGATCATTTTTTGCACACGGAGTCTAATTAGATCAAACTGTTTATAGTAAAATAGAGGAAATGAACACATGATTCTCTTCTAGAAGTCAGCCAAATTTTAGAATATTTTCCACGATTAAATTATCATCATGAAACATTGTATTTGTTTTCCATTGGCATTAGCTCAACATCCAGTGTGGTAAATTTCTTTCATTAATTAAGCTTTGAATAATCTTTCGATAGACAAACAGGATAAGAATTTTAATACCATAGATGAGGGATTATCTTATTAAAATCTAGGAATCTATGAAATTAACATGAATTTCAAACTTTTAAAAATACATCGAACCCTATACTAATTTCAAAAAAACCAAATATTGCATTGATAATTGAATGGTTGGAATAGAGAAACATTTAAAATAACAGCAGCTATGAAATCAAATGATTTTATTTTAATTTATAACATATTTTAGCAACAATGCTACAACTATCTGCGGTTGATATGATATTTTAAACAAGAATTAGAGGGCAAAATAGTAAAAAGCTTGCAAGAAAAAGTAATTTGAATCAGTATAATTTGTTATAGTGGTGATAATAAGAATATTAAAGAATATTAATTTACAATTGGATCCTAATTGTTGATTTACACATTTCAGATATCTTTTGATAACAAAATCTATTAAAAAATATGAGGCTACATGTCGCATTTTTATTGTAAGTATCTGTGTAAATGAGTGATTGGGAATTTTTTGTATTTCAATTTTTTCACAGGAAATTCTATTAATTATCTTATAGAAATCCTACAAGATGATATTCTTATTAGATTGACACAACATCATTAAGCTATGACACAATTTTAAACGCTGAGTCATTATGACGTATGATCATTTTTTTATAGATAGAGAGAGAGAGAGAGAGAAGAAGCAATTATACATAAAATTACTTATTATTGAGATATTTTAATTAAAGTTTAAAATTATGAGGGAAATTAAAATAAAATTTTGCCCCATTGGCTTAGTTATTATGCAAATGAATAAAGGGAAATGTCTATAAACTATTAAAATTTCGCTCATAATTACTTGAAAATCTTTTTGCAACAAATCAGCAATTTTTGAAGCACTTACATTAATGTTTTTCAAAATACATGTGAAATTTGTATTTTGACGTAATATACATTTAGAATGTAATTTTAGACAAAAGGGGATAAAAAGATAAAGCGATTACTTTTTCTTTGATGTTTTTCTATGTAGAAGTATTGATTGCAAACAAGTCATCATAATACCCGAATCTTGAATCAATTTTCATTTCTCACTACTCTGAGAAAAAACATAATTTCAATCCATCAGTAAACTCGCATTGATCACATAATTACTCAAATAAAATTATTTATAAATAAACATAAAATGTAGTTCCAAAGGAATATTTATATTAGGTTGGAGAAAAAGAAATCCATTATTTTTACGTGAACTTTATGTAACTTCTTTTAAATTCGCTTTGTAAAAAGGTTTAAAACAGCTTTCATGTAGATTTTTAGGTCTTACGCGTTACAATTGCTAACATGCGGTTAACTTCGATCATTTTTTATATTTTATAGGCATTTTCTACGATGCCGTATCCACATGTGAGGTGCATCTCTAACATCAAAAATACCCGAACGGAATCGACGAAACAAAAATTGTACGTAACTGGTTGTTACAGTCTTATATAGGACGATAAACACCTTTCACAATTTTAGCCACCCGGCTATCTTTTTCGCCGTTACAAGAGAAAAACGAAAATGTATCGAATTTTCTGTTTGTTGTCCTCCATTTTTAAAACCTTGTACTCGTAACTGAATGAATCAAACAAAAAACCGCAAGAGGATATTTTAGTGTCAAATGTCACTTTTTCAACGAGCATAAATCTGAAATTGTTTGATATATACCTGACGAGATATCGGTCACTGCAGATGTCTACCGAAAAAATAATGGATTACTTTTTCCCCAAATTAATATTAATATAATAATTTAAAATATGCTTATAAAGAAAATATAGACGTAAAGTATATTTAAGAAATTGTTCAACGTTAATTTTAGCATTATAAATTAAATAATAAAAATTCTTGCTTCAAAAGGAAAATGTGTAGGATTTATTTTATAAAATTAATAAAATTACTTATTTTAATATTTTTAATTAAAATGATTAAATTTAACGTTCTTGGGGAAAATATTTAATTCTATTTTTAAAAATCAAACGCAACTTATTGAAATATTTACACTTTCAGCTCTATATTTTCGAGGAAATAAATAATTAGCACGCAAATTTAAAAGTAACCACAATTTAAACAGAACTTTATTTTTCTGCAGAAGAAATACTTAAAATGCATATTTAACACTTGCTGAGTTAATTATTATTTTAAAATTCTGTGCTTTTAAATCAAAATATCTGTGGAAAATATTTATAATGGATATTTAAAATTAATAACAACTTAGTATTTTAAATTAAATTAGTTGTGCTTTGTATTTCTGAAGAATATATTTTTATATATATTTAAAATTTTATTATAACCAACTTCAAAATTATAAATTATTAACAACAATTTCAGTGTTTTTGATTAAAAATATTTAATGTTTTTTTTTATAAAAATTCTACTGATTTCAGAGCTTTACAAATTAAATTAAATTCTGTGTCATAACATTTTGATTCTACCTCAAGAATAACTAATCCAAAAATTAAATTAAATTACATTACCCAATTTTTACTTTATCTTATACAAAAGGCTATAATCTTAAAATGTGTATTGTATAATGATAAAAATAGAATAAAATATTACCAATTGAGAAAGAAAGAATGTCATAATAGTTGAAAAAGACCATAATTTTGATTAAACATCTACAAATCAATAGAGGTACAGAAGAAAAAGTAAGAAATGGAGTGCAATTTATTTCCTGTGCAAATTCATTTACAAAGCACATTCAACCTTAAGTTCATGTTTTTCTGAAATTCCTCAAACGTCACAATGAGCTAAGAGACAAACATTTCTTTGCCATTATTGATTTACAGCTGTGTCGCAGTGTTTTCTGATCTTCTAGTTCTAGAACTGACGTTTCTAATTCCACTTAGACAAAGAAGATATGTTGTCCCTTTGGAAATTTTCTAGAGCTACTTATTTGACGTGTGTTAACTTAATGGACGCCGCCTCCATTTTTTTTAACTCCTTTCTTTCCTGCCACAGTTGGCGTTATCGATGACCTGGCGATGGAAAAGCGCGCCAAGACAAAGTGGTTGTGTCGGATTTCGTTTGCGGAAATAAATAAGTGGCGTTAAACTGTATCCAGCTTCTCTCCCTAACTGTGATCAATGGTGGAAAACGAAACATTTTACGCGTATTTGAACAGCAGAATGGAGTGTATTTTCAATCTATCTTTTTTTAAGAATGCTCATAGTTTACTTAATTTCGGTGACATTTGAATTTTGTTTTTACTTTCGGAGACTTTTGATGTATTTCTAAAGCCACTTTTTTGCATGATCTTGCAATACTGCAGTTTAAGATTTTTAAGTTATATATTTTACTTGCTCGTGTCAAACATATAGATCATTGTTGAAAAACATGGCAATTCCATTACCAGAAATTTTATGATACAACATTGCTTTAGGAAGAAATCGTGTCAAAATTAGCTTCTAAAAAATTCTAAGGCATCTTTAAATTATTTCTATTAAATGTGACTTTTGCATGAAAAAACGTTGAATTATTATTTATGATCATAATCAGTAGCAAAATTTGCATAAACTATGATTGATATTTTTGCTTAGCTACTAAATATATATCTGATCTGGTATTCAAGCTTTTTTACTTCGCTTTTCTGATTTTATTTTAAAATTTTGAAATAATATATCATGTAAAAAGAACTTAAATTTTTATTGTAACAATTTTTTTAATAAAAACATACAGTTGATATTTAACTGTAAGTAAAAAAAAATAAGATATACATACATTCAACTAACAGCTTAAAATCTTTTTGCTTAAATATAGTACTATTTTGTTCTATAATCTAGAAACTTATAAATTATTATATTTTAAAATGCAAAATTCTTTTTTAATACAATTGCTGAATATAACAAGTTTTTAGTGTTTGTTTTGTAAAAAAAAATAAATAAAAAATAAAAAATAAATAAATAAAAAAAATAAAGAAAAGAAAATATCAGGAGATAAGCATTTGCTGGAAATTCTCTTGTATATATTATCTTGTATATATTACAAAAGTGGAATAGAATTAGTGAAAATGGGCAATATCATGTTTTCTTTTACTCTGCATGAAATACGACTCAGCTTGCAGAATTGATTTATCAGAAGATCTTTATGAATAGAAAGATCTCAAAAAACATTTATTGTTCATATTTGTTTTGCTGAATTGAAATTGCATCTTTTCGGAAGTATTCTTAAGAGGTACAATAGCTAAATTATCCCTTGGACCTTGGAATTTGCAGACCACTGAAGCAATCAAGTTTATTCATAAAGACCTCTCAAAATTCATAAAACAGGTTGTTCTTTCTTGATATGTGCATTATACTACCTAACGTTTTCCAATTTATTAATGAGATGTTGTGATACATGGATCAGCATGATAAAATTAGAGTAAAAAATTATAATAGGGTTATTTTTGGCACACTATGATGGACAGATTATAGCTGGAGACAGATCCACAGCTTTAAATTTTTACAGAAGATTTGTTTTTCAGAAGAACATTTCATAGATTGAGGATTATGTTTACCCAGAGAAGATTTAGAAATCATTCATGCAAACAACTTCTCAGACTCACATGTAGAATTCAGGAGCGAAGTCTCCATCATTTTGAAGTACAAGAGTCGTACTAGAGACATTCTTTTTCAAAAAGGAAAATACTTACAATATATGATGAACCAAAATAAATTTTTGAGATTGAAAATTATCTGCTTTTTGCATGAAATTCTGTTGAGTCGGTTACTTGGAAATATCTATCTTCTTTTGCGATACAGATAGGGCGCCCACTACCATTGAGATGTCTCTCGAAATGCCAATATGTTTGATATAAGATGGATGCGCGTTAGTTTAATCGCTAATTATTGTAAATTGCATTTAATCTTCAGTTGTCACATTTATAAATTTTAACATTTCAGACATACTAATGTTGAATCAATTTTCTCTTTTAATTTTTATGTCCTTTTTATAAGAAATAGGAGACATGCAAACTACCATTATTTTAATTTTATTTAAAAAAATAATTATGCCCTGTAAGAAAAATACAAAATCAATTATTTTTTGGAAGTTTATAATTCTAGAAATATTATAGAGAGAGCCTGAGTTTTTTCAAACAAAGAAACATGCCAAAATCATTTCTGTAATAATGACTAATTTCTTTGTTAATTACTAAAACACTATTTTTACATTAGTTGTGTACGTTAGTAGGGAATATAATGTTCCCTATAAATCCCTAACTTCAAGGTTAGAAATAAAATGTTTGAGTGGAGGAGCTGATAATGAATAATTAGATGAAATCACGAAAGGGAAAATTAATAAGTGCACCTTCCACTTCTAATTCTTATGAATGTTATAGCAATTGGTTAACAAGATTGAAATTGTTTCTTACACAGGAACTGACATGATACTGAATCTATATTGCTTTAGAATACAGCAATGAATATCAATTAATTGTGTTATTTATTTGATATCCTTATATAAATATATAAGCGAAAATAATTAAATAAATAACAAAAAATATTTCGAATCATCCTTGATGATTGAAATTTAACCATATAGTGGTAATTTTTTCTCTCATCTTCTTCATATTTTATTATTTTTTGATTTCTTCTTTAGAATCATAAACATACAGATAAAATGATAATTGAAAGAACCCATATACATGCCGCACAAAATTAGGCTCTGAGTTGCAAATAAAATATTTATAGTAATATCTCATCCTCTTGTAATGTGTTACTTTGGATTCGTACAAATTTCCGTTTCATATTCACTGGACATTGTTTCTCGTAATGATAAAATAATCTTTCTGATGAGTGCATTTCCATGTTAAAATATCAACAAAAATCGTTATATATATATATATATATTTATATATATATATATATATATATATCTTTTATATAAATACTTCAACACATTGTGTTCTTAATTGATGATTTATATCGTATAATAAGCATTGAAAGAAATTCGTTTCTTTAATTGAACTTAGATAATGCAAGATTTATTAACATTTTCTTTGGAAGCTGTTCAAAGTATTGAATGAAATTGATTGTAATAGTGCTTAGGGATCCTTCACAACCTTATTGTTGATCTCTACCAAGTTTTTATTTTGTATGAATGATACGTAAAGATAGATGATTCATTCGTCCAAATCATTAAAGTTTGTAAAACTTACTTAGGTTGGATGTTTAAATTCATAGCTCAGATTTTGAATAAGACATTGCATGATGCTGCTGAGATAAGTCGGGAAAAACAATACGTTATGGACAATATCTTTGGAATATATTTGCTGCACACAGTCATTTGCCATTTATTGATAGTAAATATGTAGATATATATAATGTTTAAAAAACATGATTCGTGTATATTATTTAATTATTCTGCCTTAGTTTCAATCAAAGCAATCACAGTGATGAATAAAACTATCTATCATTAACTCAAAGAATTTAGATACGGTATTTTTGACTATAAGTTTTCAGATCTAGAGCTAAGGATGTAAGTTGAAGATCTTTTGAGGATCATGAATATAAGTTCGTGGACAGGCATGGGCCTCTTTGAGTTAGTAGGTTCAGCTTTATCATCAGATTCATTTTTTTTCTTGCTTTGACATTTATATTTCCATTTTATTTTCCAATATTATTTATTGGATTAATAAAAACAAGACTTTTTATTTTCTATTATAGATCACTATATTGTCATTTAGTGATTTAAATTTTCCATAGTCATCTTCCATCGATCCATGATGGGGACCTTCATTTACTGTAAGGATGAAGTGATGCAGGATTCGAAGGGAATATAAACGGAAAACAGTGAAACTTTTAAGCCTGATCACCATTAAAGAAAACTGAAATCGGTTTAAGAATCAATTAACAAAAATATAACATTTTAAGAAACTTTTTAAGCAGTAGGAATAATAATTTGTAAAAACTGAATTTCAAAGAGTAATAATACTAAAGTCTGAGTTACAAACATTAATGAGATAAAATTTTCATAATATATAGAAATGTTAGAGTAGAATAAAACGATGCAAAAAATAACTGACAGAACTGAACAGCTGACATTCTTTTGATTAGCTCGGGATAAATTTACCGTTTAAGTAGATGCTTCTGTGGAAAACTTATATGATAGTTTTTGTAAGAACTACATCAAGTGGTTCTTAACACCTTATAAGCAATATATAAGCAAAAGTGAAATGTTATAAAATAATTTTAACTATTTACATAAGCCATAAAAGATTAAAGTGACTTGTCCAGTCTAAAATGGTTGTTATATAAATAAAATTATAAATTGTATATTCTAGGTATACAAAATATAGATTTATAAATAAGAAAGTCCAAGGACGGATGGGGTCTATATTTAAAAATATATGCGGAAAAGATATTGGTTCGGTTTTCCATGATTGATATCTGGTTTTTGAAAGCGCTTAAAATCGCTTTGAAGGTAAAAGCCGTATCTTTTATGCTGGATTAAGCCCTTTGTTTTTCAACTAGGAAAATGATTGTTCAAGCTGAGTCAGATAGTCCATTAACCTGTTTTGTTTGGAATGTCGATTTTTCATAACTTTCTTTTTCCATGTTATCTTTCTTTAAGCTGATAAAGCTACCAAATACCGTGAAGTTGTTAGTAGGAAAGTTGTCATGAAGTGAGGTGCGTTTCCGTATTCTTTAACATTACATGGACAGCAACTGGTTGAAGTTAAGTGCTTAAAACAAATAGAAAACAGCTCAAGGCCTGTGAGGAATAGTGCCTGGTTTCTTGATTGCATAGAAAAATTTAGTTGCAGATTAAAAATGGTGCCTCCTGTATTACCTTTGCTCCATACCACCAGAAATTATGTAATGAAACACTTTCTAAGTTTTCATGCTTCTTGTTTGATTTGTTAACTTTTTTGTCTCTAAACGGACATTCTTTGCACACGAGAGCAAAGTAGACGGGGACCTAGTGTATACCGAACCATTACAAACATATATACCCAAGGTGGGATTCAAATCAACGAACTGTTGAACCAAAGCCAAAAGCGCTTACAATTCGGCTACCAGCTCGGCACCTACTTCCTAGAGGTGTAATTTATTAAGCATTGAGAGAAAAGTATGATTATGGTTTGCTTGCCTGAGATGGCAATTTTTTATAGCAGATTAGTTGGCTCTTTTGTTTCCTGAAGTTTCTATAAGGTTTTACGACTGAACTTCAAATAAGTCTTTCTATTATGTAACTTCTCTCTTTTGCCATGGATATTAAAATACCTTATATCAACTTTAGGATACTAAAATGTCAGTATCGTGGTTCCAAAAAGTGTATAATGTCGTAGATCCCATTAGATTAATTTATTATTTGTAATTTATAACTCTAAATAAATCGTAGAGAATGTGATGAAAAAAAATCTAGTAATTTATATGCAAGCTACGAAAGCCTAAAAAAAATTTAATTCTTTATCAATGAAATTTTAAGAAAAATGGTAATGAAATTACCCAAAAAAATGAATCATCTCCCTCATTAAATATTGTAGTGTATAATGGATGTTTTATTCATTTTCTTAATATTTATTTTTCAACTTAAGAGTTGAAATGATTTGTTTATACGATAAAAACTGTTTATACTCACTAAGGTATTAATATTTTTTGATAAAATAAGCAATATAAAAATACTTAATAAAAATATTAGGTTTGGGAAAAAGAAATCCATCATTTTTACGTGAACTTTATGTAACTTCTTTTGGATTCACTTTGTAAAAAGGTTTAAAACAGCTTTCATGTAAATTTTTAAGTCTTGCGCGTTACGACTGCTGACATGCGGTTAACTTCGATCATTTTTGATATTTTATAGACATTTTCGACGATGCTGTATCCACATGCGAGGTGTATCTCTAACATCAAAAATACGAAGTTTGGTGTATATAAAGATATCCATAAGAATGCATAATTAAAGGTTGACCCTAAAAATGGAAGTTGTACTTTAAATAAGAATTATTTTTATTGAATTTCAGAAATATAAACTATGAACGTATCATGATTTCTAGTAATTTTCTTTTGTTATCTTTAAAAATCCATCTCATAGAGATAAACACACTAATCTAACTTGGAAAAAAATGTTTCATACTTATTTTGAAATGAAATAGAAAAAGTACTTTTATACAGGAATTCCTAAGACACTTTACTTGTTTAGACAATGCAGTTTTCAATTTTATGATAACCCCTTAAAATGAGTTTTTCTAAAGCTATTCTCCACGAAAGTGTTATGTACAAAAGTAAGAGAACGTTTTTAAGAATAGAATGGAAAGCATTGTTTTAGTTACTGACCTACCAAAATCACAAATCTGACTTTTTTCCTATTTGGTTTTTTTCCTATAAATCTTTCACAAAATAAATTAAAAATACCAGATGCAAAATTGAGCTTTTCTAAATACCAAATGAAAATGAAAACGAACACATGAAATGTGACTGAAAAATTTAGTTTTCTGTCTGAAAGTTTAATAGGATAAAAAAAGAAGAATATCAAGTTATAAGCACGAAACGCATTTTTTGCTAAAAAGTAGAAAAAAAACATACTTTTTAATTAATGAACTATGAATTTTGTTTTTTATATATTATTTAAGATAGTTAATGTTTTGATAATAATTCCATTTTCTATAACAATTGACCACAAACTAGGAATTTTTACAATTTAACTCTACTGTAAATTCAAAAGTGAGTAGCAAAGAAATTTGCTTTAAATTACAAGCTTTATGTTTACTCTATTGAACAAAAAATGTAATAATGATGTATTGTAATTCGATATGATTGTTATCTGCAAATTATTCATCTATTTTCTTACGTGTAAGTGATTCTCATTTGTTCAATTAATAATTATGTTATTTGATTATATTGAACATAACTCATAAAAAAATGTTGTTACACCTTAAACGCGAAACTATTTTCATTTATTTGTATTTTGAAGACCGAAATGAAATAAATATTTGTTTTATTAAAAATTATATTCAAATGATATCAAGGAAAATATATTGTCACGTATATTACATTTTATAGTACTAAAAATAATATTATTAAAAATAATTTACTAAACTAATGTACCATAATTATATACTTACAATATTTTAAGAAAATTGTGTATGAATCTATTCTTACGAATTGTAGTTTAAAATGAAACATATGTTAGAAACACATTTTAATAAAAATTGATACATTTCATTTCAATATTATTTTTAAATTTACTTGTGCAATAATGTAAAACTTTAAATACCAAAAATATTAAATGTCTGCTTTAAAAACTTTTGTTTAATATTAATAAATTTTAATGACAAAATTTATCATGAGCTTTTTATATTTAGGGCTTGCTGACTGAGAAAAATTTTCCCAAATGGGGCACATTTTGATCAAACTTCTTTTACATTTTAGTTTTGGATAAACCTTTAAACATTTCATTCTTTTTTAAGAAAATGTTTGAAATATAGAAGATAATTCCCAAATGTCTGAAGCTAATTTAACTTTACGCAATCGTAAATTATGCGGCTGAAGAAGTGCCACATAATTTAAGCGAGGAAAAACAATGAGGGAACAATGCGAGTGCTTTTCAGATTGTCATCATGTATACACGTCTGATGGAGTTACAAATTACAATCCCAACTGTTATTTTCTTTTCAGCAATCTCAGGAATTTTAGTATTGATCATTTAGTTAAGAAATTCATGATGCTATATTGAACGTTATGAAATTGGCAGTGGTGTCATCCAATTTTAAAGTACAAATAAAAACGTTTTCTGTAAAAAATGTATATGTTAAATTCTGTCCCGAATACTTTTTGATGTATCTTATCAAGAAGAGAGTGTAGGAAAACGCATATGCCCTAAAAGATATCATTACCATTCATCAAATAAGGCTGAAATAATTTGATTCGACATATAAAATACTTAATAAACATGAGCAAATAAAAAATTATTTTGAGCTTATCTAGTTATTTTAAGAAACTAGTTCTTTCACAGAGAAATGAAAATTTATCCTACTCGATGGATTTACAGAGTAAACTTAAAATTATAATGTCTTGTGATGTAATATTATTTCTATATACTTATATGTAGATGAGAGTGACATAATTTTATCGTTAATCTGCGCTTTAGGTCCCCTACTCTGCCAACTTGGCGATAAATGCACCAAGCGTGGTAAACCGGACGTTTTTATACCCAATGAGCTCTTTATGGCAACCTCCGTAGACAGTAATTTGCGTTTTTTCGCGCATGCTCATTAATTGGTTTTTTTCTTTTAGCATTTTCATTGGTCGTTAATTAGTTTCAGTTTGAAAAATCGGTCATTTTCATTGGTTGCTGATTAGTTAAAAATCGTATTCCATTATCGCCATGGCAACAGCGTTTTTGAAAACCCGCCAAGTACGGGACCCACAGCACACTTTCGCCAAGTTGGCAGAGTAGGGGACCTAAAGCGCATTTTCACCAATTTTATATTAGAGAATGTCTTATAAACGGTTTTTGGCGCAGCTTGTCCTCTTTGGACCTTGCGCCACAAAACCCAACCAACCTATAAACGGTTTATAGAAGTAAATATCCTCGCTTTTGCGCATGCGTCATTTATTCCCTTAAATTGACAGTTGAATACTAGGAACATATTATTTGTTTCCATTTCCTCGTATGAATGTTTTCAAGTTGACACACATGAATTTATATTGTTAGTTCTCTCTGAAATATCAGTTGCCAAATACGTGTATAAAAATAAGAATAAAATTTACATTATACTACTAAAGCTCAATATTTGTTAAGGTGTTTTTTAAATCACACATAAATTGATTTTCTCCTTTTAAGTGTAGAGACATTAGTTTTTTGCACTACACCCAGGTCATGTAAATATTAACGTCTCCCCTATCAACAAAATAAGAAAAATGATTATTAAAAAATTGATTCTACCTACAAATTGGTTGATGATTTATAATATTATCTTGCTTTTTTGATATATGAAAATAAAAAAAGAATGTTTTCTTATTTTTATGTAATATCATTCAAACAACTTAAATTTTTGTATCATAGTTTTTGTCTGATCACTAATTCTATTACTTAACATACTGATTGGTTGATTTATTGACTTTATTTTTTAGATATTGAAAAATAAATAGCATGTTAATACAATGGTAAAGAGAGTTTTTTTTATCAAATAAATTTTAGTTTAACCATTATCCTTGGTAAGTAATATACAGATTATTTAAGTAATTGAAAAAAATTAGCAATTTTGGACACTGTAACGGATCATCCTACTTAACCAACACATAGTCTTGTAATCTTTTTTCTGTAATTTATAAAGTAGTATCGAGAATTGATAAAGGGCAGAATAAAGATTACCTATTGATAATAAATGACAATTCAGTAATTCTAGAACTTATCTGTAATAAATGCTCTAATTTTGGTAAATAATTATTTTATTGTATTATATAAAAAATTAATTTTAAAATTTAGACTATGTAATTTCATATTATAAATATTGCTATGTAAATAAATAGTTCTGCTTAAAAATGACGATTTGTTAATGGATTTAATTTAGAAGGTAAACATTTGTAATATTTTGATATTAGTGGATAAATGCATGTCACATGCAATTATTATCTAAGAATGTTTAAAAAAATAATCAAAATTACTGAGAGAGACAATGAATAAGGATTGGGACGTCAGACTAGAAAAAGGCATATTAAATACTTTCCGAAAGGTCGCGGAGATTATAATTCCTTCTTTTATTTCAAATGAATATTTCAAAAATATGTTTTCAAAACAATATATCATTATTTTTCAATTTTACACATATAATTTTCATTACTGTGTTATCATTTATTTTCCTTCCATTTTTAATAAATGTATAGGTATATGTTTTCATTTATATTTACTGCTATGCACTCATTATTACGTATACACTCTGTTGATAATTAATGTCACCACAAAAAGATATAAAAATGTGTGGAATTTACACTGCCAGAAAGAAAATGTTATGGTATGCAAATAAATTTTTTCATGGTTTTATGAAATATAGTAATGTTAACAACATCTATAAAGGTTAAATGAGGAAATTGTGGGTGGGTTTCTCACACATAAACTGCATCCGAACGATATGTTTGATGGAAATGTACTGATTCTCCTGCTAGATAAAAGTGCTATCTAGATCATTTTCCAGATTGATTAAGGCTAAATTAGAAACTACTGTTCTTATTTCGCAGTACTGCTATTCGCGTTGCATCTTCTATAAAAAAATTGATTTACAGAAAAGGGAATCTATGTTTTTAGGGCTGTCACGTAAAATGCCTTGCTGAATTTCAGAAGCACTGAGTCGTTAACAATAAAAAAGACAGCTTTGCTAATCACTAGCTTTAAGGGATAATACATTCATATCATAATGAGGCCAAAATTATATTTTGAAGACAGCAAGAGTCTGTACTATAAGTCTAATACACCTTCGTATTATCACACGCATGGAATTATTCAACTCAAAATCCACTAGTTCAGTCAACATTGACTCTATATCAGTGACTATAAGTATTTCAATCATATGATCAAAGACGATTTCTGAGACAAATGTTGTGGATCACATTTCAGAAGAATTCCAATCCTACTTTCAGCATCATGATACTCACATGCGTGTTGGACAGAAATATGAAGAAAACATATTGACAGTCCACGTACAACTTGATATACTATACATGAATAGTGTCTTACAATGCTTTGAAATGCATGTTTTCACAAATTATTGACTGAAATTTCATCCATGCTCTTTATAATTAAGCTGTGTTAAACACTTTATGTATAGATTACAATGGTTTGCACTTTCATTGGATACCTATAAAATATTGTATTTCACCAACGTAATGCTTGGCTGCATGTTCCCAGCATTGTACAGATCTTTCTTGATGCAGAGTATTTGCTTATCGACTCAGGCAATAAATTCTTCATAATCCTCTTTAAAATAAATCTTTTTGCAAATGTTTTGTGAGAGATATAAGCTTTTTACTGTATATCAGTCTCTGTACTCGACGAAAATATAGCTTTATGTTCAGTCCGCATGATTAGATGTACTTGAAACATGTCATCCAATATTTTTTGCTAAGGTTTGTTGTGATGGGTTTGTTAGCAGAAATAATTGATCAGCACTGATTTCAAAAGATTAAAGAAATCCATATTTTGTAGCATTTAAGTTTAATAATTTGTCATTTTAGCATTAATATTATAACTATTATTTCCTTTAGATTTCTTCATGATAATGCAATTTTAAATATATATGTATGCGTATATATACATATGTTTACATATAAACGCATAAATAAATAATTTTTAATTACAGAACCTTAAATTTTTTTAAAAATTTTAATTGAAATATTTTATAATGAATTAAGCTTTTTTTAATTTCAAGATAACATATAATTAAAATCTAAATATTACTATATTTTATTAAAATCAATAAATATTGCAATACGATTTGCTAAAATTACAGAGAAAGTTAGCTTCTGTCTGAAACAAAATATTCTTACCAAATACAGGCGAAGTAAATATTAATGCTTAAAACAAGTTTAAATTTACAAATAGAAATGTTTTCAGTGAAATAGTTGACAAATAATTATGCGATATCACGAGCGATAAAATTTACAAGAGACTCTTGTAATTTTGGTTCTCACTAGGATTGCGCTAATTAATTCTTGAAATCGCAATAGCTTTCTTAAGAGCAATTGAAAGCCATATTCATTGTCATATGATCATAGATTCTGAATTAACTGTGATCGAGATTCCTTTTCATCGAGTAATTAATATGAAAGTTTCGAGGATTTAAAGAGCTTATTTGAGGATGAAATGTTACTACAGAAAGTTTTAACTTATTTGAATTTAACAACTAATTAGTGATGAAGACACTATAATCTTAC
>JAPDSC010059827.1:18078-41047 GCA_026290005.1 Latrodectus geometricus
ATATATATATATATATATATATATATATATATATATATTGATTTACAGCTAATGTAAATAATGTATTTATATTCTAATTTTAATGTACTTATGATATGATATTACACACATATATATGTTTCTAACAGAATTTCTAATTATATTTATTTCATTATTTATGTAAAACATCTTCATAGGAAAGAATTTACTCTCTCTGAAATGTAGATTGTAAGATTTATTTTAAGGATAAAATAATTTTTGTTATAAACTTGCCCTATTATTTAAAATAAATGATAAATTTTATATTTTTGAACATATGTTTATAAAAGGGCAAAATTTGTAAAATTTAAGTAAACAAAAAGTGGAAAAATAATGGATTTGATTTAGATATCAATTAATAATGCCTATAGTTGTATGAAATCTACTTTAAATTGTGGACCTCAGATTATTTAAACTTCATGTTCAAGTTGTAGTGGGATAATTATAAGAACAAGTCAAGAATTGCCTTTATAAGTGAAATTATATATGTGTGTGTGTTTTAAAAGTAAACAAAAATTTGCCTATATATTTAATTTGCTCTAATAGAGCAAAAAGAAAAAAAAAATGTTGGAGAAAATGTGCTTCAGTTATCAAGATTTTTGGCAACAGAAATATTAATAAAAATTAATTTAAATGTATTGCTTAAAAATAAAGGATATTTGCTTTACTATAACCAAACACGTACTTTATAAACAGTCAAGCATGCGTGACTTCAAAAATTAATTTGGTAAAATTTAAAAAGAATATATTTCGTGGCAAGTTCTGTGCCTTATGAAAATAGCATAAAACTTTATTTAACTGTATTCCTCTAAAAAAAATATATTTAATATTTATTTTATACGTTGTTATAATAAGGTGATTTAATAAGAATAAATCTTTCTTGTGATTATTAAATACTATAAAATTACGATTAATATTTTAAAAAGTTTAAATGAGAAAAAAATCTAAAAGAAATGCTAAATTAACATTTTACATGTAGCATTATTTTACAAATTTCCAAACACATGTAAAATAAAAATTGTTATTTTGCAGTTTATTACTCAGGAAATAAATTTTTATTTTATATTTTTTATTATATACGTCGATAACTTTTTTTTGTTTTTAATTCTAGGTCATATTTGTTGATTGAACATGCATTTGATTTTCCCTAACTTTTTTCAAACATAAGAAAATATTAAACTTTGGTATTTTTAACCAGTAGAAGATAGATATAGAAAAAAAAAAACATTTTATTTTGAAAATTAATATTGGAATAATCTCCATTCAGTTTAAAAAATGGCATGTTTTCCTTTTTTTTAAATTTAGAAGTTTTTGGTTATCTTACATGAAAAAAGAATTTTTTAATGCTGTTTCCATTAAAAAAATAGTTAAATAGTTTGATACAATTTTCTCTAAAAATGTGTCATAAAAATGATAAACACCCTTGCCAATTTTGAAAAAAAAATTGCATTATTTTAAAAATACTACTTTTATTTACAACAGCGTCTTTAACTTGTTTATATCCTTATAAGTTTTTATGCTAATCTTATATGGGAGATTAAATCACACTGTTTTGCAAATTAAATGGGACAAACATTCTTTTAAGAAAATCGTTCTTTTATCGGAAATTTTCTGCCTCAATCCAGTTTCAACTGCATGTTCTTAAAACGCTCGGCTATCCATGACTAGCCTAAACCAGTTAGATCTGGTGATAATGAAATTTGTTTGCAGAGAATATAGCATCCACTGAATATTATGTACATAAGGTTATCTTCCGAACATATATGTATTATACAACTAAAATTAATGAATTATTTTCTATAATTGCACTATTCTGTACATAGTAAGTTTAAAAATATATATGAATTAAATTGTTATGAGAACGTCAAGAGTTTGAGTAGTATTTTAATTTCTCAGATGCAATAAATGAATAAAAAACATTGCTTTACAGATGCAACAAGTTCAAAATAAGAAAATGGCAGAATAAAAATTTATTAGAATCAAAAATATAATTATCACGAGTACACAAATATATATTTCAATGAATTTAGAAGTGAAGAAAATTTGATTCAACGTGTTCCAGCAGTAAAATTTACGTTCTTAGGAGTAGGAATTACTAGGTTTAATTACAACTATTGACGGAAAGCAGGAAATGGAATTTATTTTTTTCCAATCTGCTACTATATAATGCTTGGATGTCTGTCAGTATACTGGCTGGTTACTTGGAATCACACTATTATCTTCTGCACTAGCATTTTTTTCCAATTACTGTCAATTTCTAATACAATTAGAAATCCTGACACAATAAGGAGCAAAATTAGCATTTTGTGTTGTGGGGTAATAAAAGAGTTTCATCAAATCCCGAAAAGTGATGGAACTTCGTGACAGACAAGAGATTTTTCCGAATTTGACCCCCACAGATATCATTTCATTGGAAGGACATTGCAGCTGCAGCTTATTTTTATCTGTCTATCTGTTACATACTACAGTTACATATTTTCGTCTTCTGTAATCTGTAAGTAACTAGTTATGTAATGTTTGAATGTACATTTATTTGCTTTTTCTTAATTTTTAATTGAAGTTAAATCTAAAAATAACGAATTTACACTTATATTTAATGATTGTAAATGTAAATTAAAAAAAATTATCAACTGCGGGAAATAATTTACTATATTATTTTACTACCTTCATATGTGCTTTTCATTTAAGAGTGTAATCTAATAAAAATGAATTTTTTTTAAGTTAAAATATTTTTACTTTATTTAAATTTTTAGCTGTATTGTGCAAATGCAGTACATGTTTTAGCGGATTTATGTGAAATCTCCTGAGAAATTTCATATCAAGAAGCATCTAAAAAAATTGTAACCCATTTTTTTAAAACATAATGCATTTAAGAAGTTTACATAAAATATTGCATAATATATTATAAAACGTAAAAAAAAATGTAATCTGAAAAAGGAAAAGACATGTTTTTACAAATTTTTTTTAAACTTACGATATCATTTTATGAATATGAATATTTTTTTTCTTCAAAAGTCCACCTATTTTATTTTAAAAATAAAATTTCGCTAACATTGGTTATACGTTCAATTCTTTCTCACCTAATTAATTTAATACAAGCCCATTTCGCTTCTTCTATATTTTTTTAAGAAAAGAATATGGAGTGAAAAAATTTAAATATGAAGGTATTTCCTGAAACAATGATCTTCATTTCTTTCAAAATATGACTTTTCCCTTGAGAATATGTTTTGGATTTCTTATGTAATATTACAGATTTCGCAGCTTTTTCAATTCGTAAAATCTCTCAAAATATTTTTCTAAATTATATGCTTTGGTTGACTATTCAAATCCTGAAAATTACTTATACGAGAAAATTTAAGCAGTATTTTAAAATAAATGAATAAGCTATATCCTCTATATTAAAAATTAAACTAATATATTCTATTCAAATTTAGGGAAATAAATTTTCTTAATCTATTTTATATTAGATTAATATTTAAAAGATATATTAATATATGTTATGCATGCTCAATTTAAGCTACCATATTTTCCTGAAGTTAAGGCTTAAACTCTTCAATTTACAAAAAGTAACGTAAAAATCAATAGAAAGACCATGTTAAATTGAAACTGGTAACATGGAGAATTTTGTTGTTACAAAATTTTAAACTAATGTAAATAAAAAAAAATAATTGTAAATAAAAAAAATAAATAAATAAATAAAAAATAAAAAAAAAACCTGAGTTATTTTATGTATTTAGTCAGTATAAGTTTCAGTTCTGTGATAACACTTTAAAAATGCTTTTGCGAAAGCTATTTTATAAAAAAAATTCATGAGGAAGTTAATTTTTTTTAAATGTAGAAAAAAAAAACAATGATGATTGTTTATGTTACTGAACATACGGACATTTCCAATTTCTTTCTTTATTTTCATGCAGTCTTCGATTTTAAATTACAGTATTTTACTGTTACTAAACAATCTTTTATTTTTATTTCACAAATTAAATGATGTCTAGCACTCAAGTGAATAAAACTGAAATTTTATAAATTTTCCACTGATTGAAGAAAATTTAGAATGAACAAATTTCAAATTTATAGAATGAAACTTACAATCTAATTTCGCAATGTTTTTTCTTAAATAAGCATTTTTTTCGTTTTCCTATAAATTTTAGCTTATTTATGGTTTTCATAAGACAAGGAATGATTTTGGGTTTCTTTTATTATCAGATTTATTCTTGAAATAAGTTTTATAAATATTCTCTTCAAGTATTTCAAAAAAAGTTTCATATCATGCAGATAGTTAATCTTTGTCGGATAATTTTGAAACCCTATAATAAAATACTTGTAACTGAAGACGATAGCTGGAGATGATTTATAATCAATTTATTTATATTGTTTAAGAAAAGGTGATTAAATGCTTTAAGTAAATCAGGGAACACTAAGATACATGACTTAAAGTAAAGCAGATAAAATGTGTCATATTCATAAAATCATCTGTCATATTCATAAAATCTGTCATAAAGGACAGTTCAAGGAAAATGTAGGAGTTACAAAATTCAGATTAAAATTATGTAATTCAGATTAAAATCTTCAAGTCTCAAATTTGCAGTGCACAAAAATTTTATTTTATGAAAACGATTATGTTTTATTCCTTATATTTTCCGTATTTGTTTATCAGATCCTCATACAAATGGCACTCTAAAAAACATGATCTAAAATTTCAAAATCTCCGCATTGACAGCTATCTGCAGGCAGAGATTAAATTTAAATAGAACCGAATTGGGGTAGGGAAAGATCTTGTTTTAGTTCTGGCCAGCCATACATCAAATACAGGTTTCATTGGTAGCATGTGATTTTTTTGAATAGATATGAGGTGAGAGAATGAAAGATTCGGTGTATCTGCAATTTTTCCGTTGATCAAGCCTTTTCTTTAGGGCAAGTTACCTGATGTGTTATTAAAGATTATCAGGAGAAATGGATCTTAAAGCATATTGACTTATGGTTGCTGCTTTGGCTGATAAATCAGATATTCCATTGCCCTCAATGCCTGAATGTCCACGGACTCAAGAATTCCGTGAAAGCTTGGCGAAAATATGTTTCATTAGTGAAGAATTTTTCACGAAATTGATTGTCAAGGAATTGGAATGGTGGTAATCTGGAATTGCAAAGTCGGGCTAATAAGGAGGATTGCACAAAGTCTCCCAAACAAGTCGCTATATGTACCTGGTCACCCACATGACATGCTGTCTCCTTTTACTGGTAAGAACAGAACCTCCTTTAATTAACCAAAAATCCTTGTAGGCTCCTGTTGTTGCAATACTTGTTACAACGTTCCAGTTGCTGCTAGTACTTGCTCAAAGTTTGCGGTTTGTTTCGTTGGTTGCAATTCATAAATCACTCGACGACAAATCTATCAGACACAAAGTCTGGTTTTGCGTGGGTGCATAGGTTGTCTTGCACTGTGCAGGACTATATCCTGAATGCTTAGAAAACTTGGTAGGGACATACAGTATCCCCTTTTTGTCACTGGTCAGCACTAGTTTGAATATGGACACTCTACAGTTTCGTAAAAGCAATGATATACAGGCTGTCAGTCGTTGTTGCTAAAGGACTTCCAGCAGCGTGTGAGGAATCTACTTGATTAGACTGTATGTCTTACCTAAGTGGAGAAGAAGAAGTCTAACCATTTCACCGGAAACTTTAAATTATCTGACAAATTCATACCAAATTTAACTACTCTCCTCTTCAATGGCCGTATGCAGAGCTTCGTAATCCAAGGCCTATGGTCATACACTATAAGATTCATCACAGATTGAAAAATCTTCCTACCTGAATTTGTGAAACTAACGCCTTTCTATACATTCATTCACAGTACTATCCTCCAAACGCTAGACATATTCGATGACATGACACAAGTCTAAAATTGCTTCAAAGATTACAGAAACAGCTTGAAGTGGGGATTGTAGTACGAGATGAGAGGTAAAATAAACTAAGTCTATTACAGTTTTAATGTCACTTTTTTCTTAAAGAAAAATTTGTTGTTTCCTCGATAAATATTTTTTATGGTAAATTTTAATATTATAGGTACTGGTGAAGAGTTTGCTGAGACTTTTATATAACTTTAACTCATAGTGTAGTGAAACATTTGTCACTTAGGCTGTTCAATATTTTTTCGAATATAAAACTTTTAGTGCTTATATAAAAGTAATGCAGCTATAATTCATAAGTTATTATGTTATTGGGTTAGTTGTTTATATGATAAACAGATATTCAATGATAATTTTCATTGAAACTTGCAAAAGAAAATGGATTATTTTTAGGGCAAAATTCCATTGCTTAAATTTTTTCCTAACAAAAAATATAAAATTCTAGTCAAGGAAATTTGTTTTTGAGTTTGTCATCCATTCTCATATAAAAATTTATTTTTAAATAGAGTAATTACATACTATCTCAATATTTGGCAACATATTTTTAGGGTATATATTGCCAAATGTTGCAGGCTTGCATATCATTTTTACTTTTAAAATGTGGGGAAAAATCATTATGAATAACTTATAAATTCATAGAGGAATTAAATAATGAGTTGTTTATTATTAAAAAATTGAGATATAGATAAATCTAAAATATATATTAACTAAAAATAAAAAAAAGATTAAAACATAATATTAAATGTGTTGAAAATATATATTTCAAATGTGTGAACAAAACATAAAATTGCAATATTTATTGCTCTTTGACAACACATTTTTCATCAAAATAATCCATATGATAATACAAATAACGTAAATTATTTGCAAATAAATATTAAGCACCCACCCCAAAAAAATGCATTACATATTTAGTCAAATATATTGTATACACGTTTTTTGCCTTTTAAATTAATAATATCACTTTGGAATAAAAAAATTTCCAAGTTTGCATGATTTTGAATGTGAAATTTAAAAATAACTTTTTCAAAATAAAACATGCTTGGATCAAAGCGGAAGTAACCAGGTAACAATTTGCAACTATTAATCATTTCACCAAAGCTAAGAATAATTTGATTAAAATAGTTTACTCACTTAACAGTGCAAATTTAAACATGCTTAAAGTACCATTGTTCAAATTTGTTCTTCTACTGTGTGATTTGATTAATTCGAGAATTTTTCGATTTGTAATATCATCCAGAAAATTAAGATTAACCATTTAAAAATAATAACTCTACTTGAAAAACATAAAATTTGACACCTTATTCTCAAATAAATGCCGCAGAAGTTAAATTTCCCCGATTCTTCCCTATCAAGATGAAACATCACTAAATGTTCTCTAAAGTATGCAAATTCAAACAGAATAACTTAGAAACGACGAATTTTTTCTAAAGAAAAATATTTCAAAATGTGTGTTTTAAATTACGATATTTTCAAATACTTCAAAATTAAATATTTTCCCTCTTTTCTACAGACAATTTCCTTTCTACAATATCTAACTTGTTAATCACTAATATCAACTATTTGTTTTTTAATGTAAATTTGTATTAATTTTTTTCCGCAAAATTCAGTGGTGACAAATTCAATTGCTTAATTAACCGAAGACAAATCTGATAGCCGATTAAAAAATGATTTTAAGGAATCTCATTTAAGGAAAACATACGATAGGCAACAAACTCACCTGATTTCAGCTTAAGATGCAATTAACATTTCTAGAACTAATTAGCAATGAAGAGATGAAAACTAGGAGACAATTGAGAATTTTCCGTCTCGTGGTCTCTTCCAATTATCCAATATTCTTTCTTCCATCCAAACATTCTTATCTCTTTCACTCAAAGGAATGTTTTGAATTTGGTTCTTTATTCGAGTGTATATCTGGTAAGAAAGCTTTGCTTCGGATATTGAATCACTGAATGCTTAAAATGTGATTTTTTATCCATTTCAATTACGTATTTTGGAGAATTTTGTTAACATATAAATACACAAAATGTTGTAATTTCATATGATTATTCTTTATTAAAGAATATAAAAGACTATTTTCTACAAAAATAATTATTATTTAAAGAAAAATAAGAAAATGCTTGTTTTAAATTATGTTTTTACGAATGAAAATATTTAAAAATATTGTAAATTAAATGCAAGGTAACATCGAAAAAGTCTTTCAAAATTCTAAAACACAATCTGGAAATATAAACCCAATAAAAAATTAAAATTATTGATCTGCTTGAAATCTGATTAAATTAAAGTTTATATAAAACTAGTTAAAAATAAATGATCCCAATTGTGTAAAATATAACGCAAAAATAAAAGTTTGTATAATACTAAAATAACTGTTTCAAATTATGAATAGAAAAATAAGAAGGAAATAAATTAAAGAGTAAATTTGAATCACTTTTGTCGATATAAACTAACCATAAAGTGAATTTTTTATTGATTTTTCTTCTATTGTCAATAATGGCTCCAGTCAATGAAAAATAGCTTTGGTCTTTATATATGGAATCAAATTATTAACAAAATGAACTTCAACAATATTCTCAATTTCGATTCTCAAAGAGTTAAAGCCACAGAGACGTATTCGATGTAATGTTTATCGCGTACTTGGAACAATCATTGTTTTACGTAAAAAAAGGTCTTCAAAGTTTTTTTTAAATTCAAAATGAACGAGTCATCAGACGAAAACGATGCAATGTTTTAAGAGCTGTTTCAGCTACAATTAAAAAGACTTGTGTCAACATGCACACTGCCGGAATTCTTTGGAAATCGCTTGTAACAATGGTTATCTGTCTCTTAACAATGAGTGCTTTCCAAAAGGCGGATACACAGGTAAGAAAACTGGATTCAGTGAAAGACACAAATAGAAAAAGATAGAGATCAAGAAATCTTGGAAGGAATATCGCTAAAAACTTTAAAATTTGAGTTCTAAACATTTTTTAAAAGAGAAAACTTTTATGGATTTGAAAACGATAAGTGATTTAGCGATGATATCACTCTCTCTCTCAACTGTAACGAAACAACCACTTTATGGTTAATAAAATTACAATGATGTAAAAAAATAGAGAATTTGTATGGTATTAAAACAAGTCCATTAAAATAATTAGATTATATTTGTTATAAAATCCATTTGATGTACTACACTATCTACCAATAAGTATTTGGACACTCATGCAAATGATACCTGATGTCCTTTTACCTATGTGTTCTTTTACCTTATGATATCTAATGTCCTATTTTTTTTTAAGGATATTGAGGCCACATCCTGTTTTACTTGCTCATGCTTAATTTTAAGATCTCTTAAGAAAGAATAAAACTACTTTTTTAATTTCAATAGGGTTCTTAGCTATTCTTATTTTATATCATTTATCTTCTATTCATATCTCAAATATTTCAGAGAGACCCATGTTTATGAAACGTTTTGTAAATTTCAACAATTGATGCTAATCTGTCGGTATATACTATAAATTAGATTAACAATAAAAAATGGAAAAAAATACACAATAAAATAACAATGAAAATTAACATTATGAATATTCTTTTGTTTTAATAAACTAAAAATAACTCAATAAGATGTTACGGTTGCACCATAATGTTTCCCTGTAGCTAGACCTGTGTTAGTTGAACCCTACCGGTTAGATGAAAGCAGGCGGGTGGGAGTCTTCGCAATTTAGAAGCAGAAACCAAGCAAAATACCCCTTAATAATTGACCTGTAACCCTAGAGGTATCATTTCACTTGGAGAACATTGCAATCACAACATATTTAACTTGCGCCAGACACTTTTAGTGAACACGATAGATCTTCGATTAAGCCGGGATTTGAACTCACTACCATCTGGTATTGAGAACGACACCGTAACCAACCAGACCACCGAGGCCCTATCTAATAAGAAACGTTCGAAATTCTCCCAAATTCTAATAAAAATTTAAGTATAAATTTATTAAATAAACAACTATATAATAAAATTACATAAGATTGCACGAATGACTCCTTAATTTCTTTAATAATTTTAGAATATTTTTTTTACAAATGATAGGCAGAGTTAATTAATTCTTATAATTTTTACTTCGTTATGTATATAGTCAGTTTCTGCCACCACAGTGGAATCACATTAGTTTTTATTTAAACCAAATTTAATAAAAAAAAATTAAAAATATGTAATAAACGAATTAACGATATTATTACCGTAAATTTAATTTGTAAGACTGAAGTTTTATTAAAAAGTTTTCAAAGATCCATCATATACTGTATTAAGAAATATGTGTTAAGAAAGTTGAAGTCAAATATATTACAATTAATAATTTGCTGTCAAATATATTCTATTAAGAAATTTCCAGTTAAATGTTTTAATAATCAAGGTATTCAATATACTCAGAAACTGCAAATTATTACCTGAAAAAAGATCATCCAACAGACCAATGTTGATTTTTAGGATGATTATTATCATCCTAAAAATCAACATGATGCATGATTATTATCACCGTATGTACTCCAAATGAAACTTATTTTTCATTTGAACAGACGAAGCTGAGAACTTTGCTGGGTGACTGGACACGCTCCAACAAACGTCCCAGATTTATCTACAGATAAAACAGGCAAGATGAATCTTAAAGACCAATATATTCCATGACTGGAAATGGTGCAAACATTGCAAAGAATTTTATAAACTGATTGAAAGCCCACTTACATATAGTAAGACTCTCTTTTTAGATTTAATTTTATTTATTCCTATTACTCTCTAACTTTAATTTTTTTTAAATTACTAGTTGGGCCAGTCCAACAATTTTTTTTATAAATAATGCTTTAACAAACACATTTTTCTATGTCTTAAACACCATTCAAATTGTTAATTTTTTCATCTTGTAAACTTATGTTTATAACTCTCACAAATACTAAATTGTTCTGCCTGATTTATAGCAAGTCTTAAATCTTCTTTAGTTGTAATGGGGCAAATGGTTTCCAATTTGCAACTAAAATTATTTTTTTAACAACTAACAAGATGGAGGTGCTGCCAGGGACTTCTTGGAGGTGTGGGAAGGGGGGAGCACTAAGAGTAGAAAAAAATAGTACCCTGTAACCTTATGGTTCAGTCCGGCGTCTCCCAGCGTAGTTATGTATATATGTATTATATTATACTATATATATGCAATATAATGCGACTTAAGTAAGATTTAATACTCAATCTTTACAATTGAGTATTATTACAATTTGTATCGCAATGAATATTTTGTGAAAGAATTATTAAATTATATACTGTGTTATTTTGATAATGTAGAAAATTTTTGGGTTTCATATATTTTATGAGGGTGATAACGAATAATAATTTAAAATACATGAAAATATTAACAAGTTTTCAAGGACTAATATTTCATTCACTTTTGTATCATTCATTTAATTAACAATTTTCATAAATCAAAATTAATTATTTCTCTACCAGTATCAATTACATACAATTATTTTTACATCAACATAGTTTATTGCAAAGTACAAATTTAGTACACTATGCTAGAATGATTTTCATAATGTGAAGATTATAGAATTTAACATTTATCAAATCAATAAACATGCAATAAAGAGGAATTCTTTGTAAAAATTAGTTTCAAATAAGTGTAAGCCTATCTTTTTAAACTGAAATTTTTTTTATTAAACGTGTTCCAGTTTTCAGAAGTACATAGTCACATCTATAAATTGTGATTTTATTCTTCAAAAATTTATTTTTATTAATTAAATTTAAGAAAACTAATATCGTTCAATTTTTTTTAATAAATTAGATTAAACTTTTTAACTAACAGTTTATATTGCACAAATAAATTTGATGATATAAAGAATTCAGCAGTTGAGAAAAACATACTATATATATATTTTTTTATATATATATATATATATATATATATATATATATATATATATATATAATGCAAAATGACTCGTATTGAAAGATGTTTTTAATATTTTGAAAAAATATTGAATTCATCTATACAACTTTACATGTATATTTTTTTAATATAAATATCACAGAAAGTCACCTCACTTAATACAAGAAAAACATTCATCTTTTCAGAGAAAAATTTAACAGAATAAATAAAAAAATATGATTATTTCATTTGTTTTTTGCAAAAACTGTAATAGTTCAAGCTTTTAATTTAAAAATTTCTTTCCTTGCCTCAATTAATTTTTTTTCTGAATCCGTAGAGTACTTTTTTACTGTAGCGCTGCATGCATTCGATTTCATTTTCGTGATTATTGAAAAAGTCCATTTCGTGTGCCTTGTATTTTTAATCGCTTCTTTTGTAAAAGAAGTATGGAAAAAGACTAAATAATTGAAAAAAGAAAAACTAGTGATTTCAGTGTGTCAGTAACTAAAACAATGCGATATCTATTCTGTTTTTATTTTTTTTATATATTTTCTCCTCAAAACTTTAAGAAATAGCTTTTGAAAAATCTATGAAGGGGTTATCATAAAAACTAAATTTGTAGTGATTACATACATACCATAGTTGTACATGCTTTTTCCACTTATTCTACAAGATCTTCAAATAAAAGAACTTATACTAAAAACTTATGTAATCATCATTTTTTTGCTGGAAAATTTATTCGTATTTATCTCTGTAGAACACTCGAAAACTATAGCCAGAGAATAAATAATATTCTGAAATTCGATAGAATTAATTTTTACACGCAGCATAATTTAAATATTTAAATCTAACGAATTATTTAGTCATTAATATTGTGTCATCATGACATATGTTGTTTGGTAGCGTAAAACTTTAGTTTATTATAATTTGTCTCATCATTTGTGTATCCTGTATTTGGTCCTGTAATGTATGTTAAAGCTAAAAAAATATCATAAACAAAATAAGTAGCCAAGCTATTGAACACATTTTAGTTAAAAATTATAAGTCAGACACCACAACATTCCAATTTTTAACCTTAATTTTCATTGACAAATATTTAATACTATATGGAAAGAATTATATAGCATTTTCCAAGAGTGGCTAAAAGTGAATTCATGTTTGCAGCTGCTCTCTAAGCTATTAATGTGTGTAAAAGATCTTAATTATTACTTTTAAATTCTCAGTAGTATCAAAGCTTTTGAAAGGCTTCATTTGAAAAAATATCTTGATTTTATCCAATAGTACTTAATTATCTTGAATCATTAGAGTAAAGAATTTAATCGCATATTTTAATTATGATAACTTACTCTTAAATAAGTATCATTATAATATTTAAATTTCAAACACTCTTTTGATAAGATAATTTGTTAATGTAAAATAGGCAATATAAAATCTTCATAAGTTAGCACCTAATAATTATAGTCAATTTTTTTCAGTTGTTGCAACATGCAGAATTTAAAGAATTCATGGAAGAACATTTTGCAAAATACAATTTTGATATCAGAAATTTTATAGGAAAATTGTAAATGATTCTTCAGAAAAATTATTGTGATAAAACTTTATTTGCATTTGAAATATAATATAAAAGTAAAAAGAATTGCAAATATTGGATTGAGTGTAAGCAAACAAGAATAAATGTTATCAAATGTGAGGATACCTTAATGGCTGAAAATTGTTACGCTATATATTTACTTCTGATATTTAAAGATTTGCCTCTTTAAACATAACTGATAATATACCACCTACTGTTATAGTTAGTTCGTCATTTGTACTCTACAGGTATTTGAAAAGTTCCCCCCTGTTATACATAGCTGTTACGAAACGTATTCATAACAAAATGATACTTTGAAACTAGCTTGCTTTTATTTCCCATAAGATGAAAAAATATTCACCAAATGTTCAATGGATAGTCAATTATTAGACATAGTGCGGTTTATACCTAAACAAGCTAACTTCATTTTCACATGTATATTTAAAAACAATGCATGCTATAATAATCTTCCATAACGTGACTTTTGTATTCTGATTATTTTCAAGAAAAATCTTTGACGAATCAATATTTATCTTGTTTGGAAAAGCGTGCTAAGCTTTTTTTCCAAAGTTGTGCAATTATTTTATTACATAAATTATATGTAAACAAACCTATAACATCCATTTACCTAAAAACTGATAAGCAAAGGATATATATTATGATACATTGAGTACAACGAATATCCTTCAGTTGTTAATTGAGTTTATTTTTGTTCTCAAATCTTTCAACTATTTTAATATATTTCTTGGACAACTCACTGACTATCTAACACGCCATTGGGGATGATATTGCATTCTGAAAAATAGTTTACGATTTAAAATAAGTATCCTAAAAATTATTACAAAAATTAATCTCCTGGACGGAAGAACCAATATTATAAACTATCCTTATAAACACTAAATTCACTTTCTGACACGTCATACTTAATCTGATCTTGATATATACTTTCAATCACAGAAAGTTTTCTAGCAAATTGTTTGAATAGAAAAATTTATCAAAATAGTGAGGTTAAAGCGGGAATACCACGTACTTCAAATGGCTTCAAATACCGTATATCATAGTATATCATTTATTTAACTGTTTAAACAGAGGGATATGCTCTTCAATAAATAAAAATACACGTGCAAATCGTTGTATGAGCAAATTTCAGTACATTTGAATTGCACGAGGAAATCATGAGATGAGCAACAGGAAGTTTAAGTTGATAGAACAACAAATATTTTTTAGATGAGAAATATATAAAAAGTTTTAACTATTAATACTTTCAATAAAGTGAAATACCCGTGTTATATATACATTTATTTTTCCAAATTATATACTTCCAAGTAATCACACAATCTAATTGATATAATAATTCTTTTGTAATATTAAACTAGTTGAGGTAACAGATTCCTTTTAATATTGACGTTTTTTGTTAAATGGAATTTATTTATTATTATAGGAATGAAAAAAAAATCATTATTCCATGAGAAAATAAAACATAATTTTTTATTTTAGTCAGGGTTTAGCAGGCATTTATCATACATTTTTACTAATATGAAATTTTTTGATACACTGGAAAGATTTTTTTCTGTATCAAAAATGTATTAAATTACCTGAATTTATAATACACATACAATGTATTTAGAAAATCATTACCATAAGAAGTCCTATGCCTACAGTTTATATACGAAAATAAATTTCTCTTAGAAACACTTTCGCTGAAGAATGTAAATAAAAGGTGTGTCTCATCGGAATGCTTATTTACTTTCCTTTTTTCAGAAGTTTTCGTTTGTGAGATTGTCTCTGAAAAGATCTTTCAAGAAAGGGCTTATGAATAAAGGGACTGGAAGTAGAAACTCTGGAAAGAAAGTCATAATATTATATTCTAACTTCCAAATGAAGATCTTTGAGCAAAAAGCCACTCTCTTTTAAAATGAAACTGAGACTGTTGCTTCTGTAACTGATCCTTTGATGTCATCTCATTTTTCTCTTACAACTCTTTCCTTTCTTCTATAAAAAACTATTAAATATACGAAGAAAAAAGTAAGTTCTTCTCACATTTTCACGAGAAAAAAATCGAACGCACGTAACACTTTTGATAATTTTTCTTCAATTAAGAACTCGGATATAAAATGGGAGTTTTACATTTTACATTGAAAATAAAATGAATAATGTAGAAATTATTTTTGATTATTTTCTTAACGTTGTAAACTATTAAAAATTTTACACTTAATTACTATTCTGATGCTACGGGTTTCTTAAAATACCTTATTTAATTTTATATTATTTGTAGTCACATTTTTTCAAAGCGTTTCTTAAGAATTAATATAACTTCAGCCTAATTTCAATATTTAATCACAAATTATATTAATGTTGAAAATATATTAATAACCAATTTATTGGGCCTATTTGTTACTTTTAATACTACTTGGCCAAGTAGTGTTAAATATATTATAAAAATTATTTTAACACTATTGGTAGATAATCTAAGTCAGTCATTTTTCAGCATTTGAAACTACAATAAAATTTGTCCACGTAAGAAAATCTCGTATATAACGAGTCGTATTCCTGTGTCAGAAAAACGTAAAGCGAAGAAAGTCCAAAAGATCACAATACAGCAAATATCTGTAGAAAACTTAAAAACAGTGCTGATCTCACGTTGCTCACGGTAGTTGAGTTCAAACCTAGAATTCTTCTATTGAACAAGCAATATAATACTACATCACGTCAAATTTGCTTATAGAATGTGAAACTGAATTAGAAACAATTATAGATTATGTAAACGATCAATAGTATAAATTTTCATTGTATTTACTACTTTCTGTAAAAAACCCTAAGTACTTAAAATGAAAATTTGCATTAATTTAAAATTCTTTCATATGACAGAACTCATTAACAGTTGCTGTACCACCTCATTCTTTTTATTGCTAAGACAAAAAATACTTATAAGAGAAAAAATTGCAAAAATTACAATGAATTTGAAAGCGTTATTCTGATTTTCATATTTAACATTCCAAATGTATAAATTGTTTCGATATTTATCATAATTTTTTTAAGCTTTTACTTATTAAAAATATATTTGCAGAATTTAATTTCCTCTTGCATAACTTGCACATTTTATTGCTTTGAAGAATTACGCTGTCATTGGTGACAAACAAGAACTATTAAATTCATAACTTAACATGCAATCAAGTATACAACAAAGTTTTGATTAACTAAGAAACAACCATTCAGAGACAAATGAAGCTTTGGTCTAAGAGGTGAGCGTAGGATTCTTGTTTTCTTCAACAAAGTTGTTTTCATTCTTCAATTTTGGACAACAGATTGGTCAGCAGAAAAGCGGTGCTAAACGCACTACATGCCGTATATGTGTAAGGAGAGGATACGAAATCTGAAGGCCAATTCGAGCACATTTAATGTCAACCCAAAACCGCAAAAAGCATTTTCAGTTTGCTTATGTTGTTGTTTCTGATGATACTTGGCAACGCCAAGCCTACCCGCCAAGAAACTAGATGAATTTAGTCAGAGAGAGAGCGTCTTCCGTTTTTGAACCGAGCGCCCTCATACGAAGTGGGAAGTACGACTTTTAGCTCATAGATGGCAGCACCATCTGAATCTTCCAATTTTCAGATTGAAACCAGAGAAGACCCATAGCCTGGTTCCAACCACCCCCAGAGGTATTAATTTGGAATAGGAAGATGGAGGACTTTGTGACACGACATATTTTACGTGCCCTTGTCGTCATTAGTAAACACGACGGATATTCGGCTAAGCCGTGATTCGAACGCACTATCTTTTGTTAACGACAACGACGCCTTAACCAACCAAGCCACAGTGGCCTCCAGTTTGCTTATGATCATTATCATTGGTTCACCTATGATAGAAAGGTGATCTCATAGGATGAAACTCGTTCCTTATTACAAAATCACACAGGATGAAGCAGAATCTAGGAACACCACAATATGATGGATACATGCCCTCATGTTTCCTACGTAAGTTTGCCCTCCCCCAACACTGCCCAGCTCTGCCTGAGTTAGTTCCCCCTCCCCTCAACTCTATCCAGTCTTGCCCGAGGTCGCCCCACCAACAGTGCCCAGCTCTCCCCGAGTATGTATGTGCGGATATCCGTAAGTAGAATAAAATAAATGTTTAAACATTCTCTTGAAGAATATTTTTTCATTTTTATTCATGCCACTTTTGTTAAAATTAGGAATAAAGAAAACACAAAAATTTATTTCAGTATCTCAAGCACATTGAACATTTTGATACCCAAATTTATTACGGAAGTTGTGTTTTCTTTTGCGTAATTGATGTCTTCATTTTTGCAGTTGATGAAATACAGAATGCATTTTAAGAAATCGAACAATATTCTTTCTTGGATTCTTCTAAGAGCATCTTTTACGGCAATATTTCTAGCAGATATATACGTTCAAAAACGCAAGATACATCGTTTATAAATACTGCAGAAAAATAATTCTCAGAAAAAATTTCATTCAAGTTAAATTATAAAGAAATGCATTTTTTAATCTTCTTACGGAATTTCACATGATTTTCAAAGCTTTTATTTTCTACATTTTGCATTTATGTCGTAATTATTTTAGAATGTTAGCTTCTCAGCCATATCATATCCAGAATATTTAATTTTATTTATGGATACTGGACATATTTAAGAACTTGTGTATTTATGTTTATTTTATCTTTGTAAAATTTGTTTATTTTTTCTCGAAATTTAATCTTACAGACACCTAGAGTTTTTAGTTTGTTTTAAAATGGCATTTCATTTGTCTTGTTTATCTGTTTATTAGTGAAATCACTTGTATATTATTTTCAACATTACATTTCATGGAATATTTCCTATAGTTTAAGTTAGGTATTTGACGACAAATATTTTATTTTTCAATCCAACATTCTTAATATTTTTCTTTACTTTCTATTATTTTAAGCAGATTTAATTGGTTACTGTATTTCACTTCTATTAAAAAATATATAGTAGTTGATTAATTAACATAGTTATGATAAACATTGTGATAATTTTCCTTATTTCATTATTTCTCAACAAAATAATGAATATAGATTCCCATTTTCTGTGAGGAATTCGATTTTTAAGTATACTATATTTAAAGTAAAGGAAAAATCTATTAGGTGTTTGTAATGGAGTAAATTTTCAGATAAAATTTTCTACGGTTGACATATCAAAAAGTATGTCTCTTCTAAAGTAATTGACTTTAATATAATCACAGTCTTTAAATTATATACATTATTTGAACATAAACACGGTATAATTAATAAAGAATTCATTTTTTATCATAAATGAAATTAAGAGTTTTATGATTATCAATTAGTTTTAAATTTTGAACAAAGAAATAAAATCTCAGGACCCTTGACGTTTTGCACGTAAATTTTAAGAAAAAATGTTCTAATCTGAAAATATTTTAGCCAAAGAGTGATTCTAAGATTTCAAAATAAACACCGAGAATCGTATAATCGAATATTTGATAGCATTAACAGTTTTCTTTGATACAAAATAAAAAGAAAAGAAAAGAACGATAGTAAGGCATTGGACATTGTTACGAATCAAAAAACTAACAAGATTTACTTTATGCTAATTGGCTCCTAAAGAAACGCTCTGAAAAATTGGAGCCATGTTCATATAATTATTGGCTTGTGATTATTATTTTAAATTGCTTGATAATTAATAAAAACTAGATTGATGCATTTATTTAGCTAATACGAGTGTGCATGAAAGACTATTTACTCCATAAAGAAAAAAAATACATAATCTTTTTAAACTTCTAATTATCAGTCAACTATAATTCAATTTGAGAGAGCAACAGAAGACAAGATTAAAACAAACTTGAATGATTTTAAAGGGTATAAATAATTGTTAAACAGAAATGCTACTGATTTTATTTCAGTTTTCAAGATTAGTTATTTGTGTACTTTGCTTAGATTTGTGTTCATTTCATTCTTATTTTAGACATGTTTCCATCTTGCCGCAAACTTTATTTGGAGAATAAAAGCTGCTTAAGCTGTCAAAACTGACATTAAGATAAAAATTAGAGTACTTGCAATAAAATAAATATTCTTGCCTAACTTTAAAATTCAAACATAAAAAATAAACATTTTTAGTTATTTAATTTTTTGAATGTTAAAAGGTGAAATATTGAGAATTTCACGAAAATAGACTTAGATTTAAAGAGTAACTAAAAATTTTATCTATTAATGTTGTTGTCATGTGCCAGCCAGGCTGGCAATATGGGATGCGCTGTTCCACTATTCCAACTGAACCATATTTGGTGTGGAGTACGACTTCCTCAGTACACACATGCCATAGGTATCCGTTTATAGGGTAGGCAACCATTCACCCACACAAAGAAAGGACAAAGAGAGAGAGAAAGTACATCCATGCCCAAGCTAGGATTCGAACCCAAGTCCCACCCATCTGTAGTCAGGTACGCTAACCACTAGACAGGTTGGGCGGCTAATTTATCAATATTTTATTTATTAAAAATTCTAGGTTCACAATATAACCATAAAATGTGTGTGAAATATATTAATGTATCTAACTTAGTGTATTTATTATTTAATTCTAAACTTATAAACATGAAACATTTATTTTCTTCCCCTTCTTATATAATAAATATATAAATGTACACGTATATATATACATATAAACATACTTATACAAATATATAGATGTATATAAATTAACTAAAAATAAAGTTTTATTTGTTTTTATAGCGTTAAAAGATGAATTTCGAAACTTTCAAGCGAATCTAGTAGTTTTAATGTAAAGAGTCACAAAGATTTTTATCTACTTATGTTTATTGAAAACTCTAGAATTACAATCCAATGATAACATATAAGATGACACCATCTCCCCCCCGAAGGTATATTGTGGAACAATCCAATGATAAAATGAAATATTTTAGTTAATAATTTGATAAACTAATAAATGAAATATTCATGCACAAATGAAGAATTTAATAAGACTTTTTGCAACAGTTTGCTTTTAAACTAAATCATCCGAAAGCTTTACAATAGTATGATATCACTGTCTTTCATAAAAAAGTGTTTCAGCTAGATACTAAATGTTGGATCACAGTGAAAATAAAACTATATATAAAAAATGCAAATATTTGTGAATATCAAACTCAAGACTACAGTAAGAAATTAAAATATAACACATTATACATGTTTTTAATGTATAAAAATTACATACGTTTTATGGGAACTTATTAAATGATTGGTGATTTATATACTTTGCTGTGATTGTACATTGTGAGATATCATTCATTTCTTTTGAAGATGTGCACTGGTGTACAAAACTTAAGCGATATTATAAATTTTATGTAGATAGACATTAAACGAACCATTAAGCGATGAATGAACTTTAACAGAAAATTTATGAGTATACAAATGTCAGGAACACTCACTGTGTGAATGCGACGTGAGTGTACGCAAAACGCATGCACTTAATGCAAGCGCACGAGTATTGCACTTGCAATAAAAATATTTGTTGCAAGCGAGTTCTTCATGGTATATGGATGAACGAAGTCCCTTGAAAGACCTCAAATGCGGAATACTGACTGGATGGCTAGATTAGGAGCAAACCACCTGAGAAAATGATCTGCTGTTGATGACCGATTTCCTGCAAAGGAAAGTGCCAAAAACTATCAGAAATCGTGCTTGCTCAGTAATTGCGTACATCAGCTATTTGACAGTTGTCATGGTTTGTCTACATACCTTCACAAAGGTGACGTACATATCAACAATCCTGAATGCTGCATCACGTTGAAATATGGTCATCAACCCCATCATTAAATTGTGTATAGTACACAAAATCTGATCATTTCATCAATGGATTTCTGTCCTATTTACGAATAAGAGTCTTTAATGCTTCAGTTATCGTGCAAGCATTTGGGAAAGATATTGGGACATGATTTCATCCCTGTAACATCAAGGAAATTACGGCGGGCTTCTAATAGTGGTCTGAGGATGCATTATTCTGAATGCGTGGACTGAGCCACGTTTACGATAGAGCTTCTGTAACCTGAGATCGTTAAGGTTAGGATGCGACTTTTCCATGTATGAATTTTCCAAATTGCTGTTGGAGCAAATTTATGGATAACAGTAAACCATATTGGATTCCTGCTGTTCACCAGCAGCTGAAAAGGGAAGACATCATTTGAATAAATTAACCAACATGCTTTCTTGTCTTAAATCCCATAGAACATACGTTGGACGATTTAAAGAGATGCCTTGAGTCCCGATTACACTTTGCGTGGAACATTCAAAGGTTTAAATAAGTGCTGATTGAGAAATGGACATTTGCCTCAATAACTGTTCGGAAACCTTGAGCTCAGTACGGAGAGATGATACGAAATAACCATAGTGGTAAAAGAAGGTCACATTTAATACTAAGTAGCATCTACTTAAAATTCCGAAAGGAGACAGCAGTTTATGTCGAACAGATGATTTCTCGTGGAATTATGGCAGAAACAATACCAGTTTCAGTTATGAATACCTGTACACTTTAATTTACAGTAATGCTGTTTTTGGTATAAAAATAGTATTAACATAGCTTTAAGCTCTATACTTTTAATTGTTTATGACAGTACATGATTTAGTACTTTTTATTACTATATTATTTTATGCCACTATTTTTCTTATTATACATTTTATATGATAATATAAAAATTACCCTCAGTTTTGTGTGTTAGAAAATTAGTATTTAATTATTTTTGAAGTAGCTATATCTTATTGGATTACAAATATTATGTACAAAATATGATTAAATTAACTGAGAATGTCCACTTAAAATATCTTAGGTAATTCACTTCTTTCAAAAATGCCATGAACTGCATAAAAAATTACCATATTGGAAAAAAAAAAAAAAAACTAAAGAATTTTATTCTGAGAAAATCATTAATATCAAAAAGATTTAATTGAACAATGGTAAAGTTTTGTAAATTATATATTTCTTTTTTATAAAATATGCAGATTCTATATTTTATTACAGCACATTCCACACTTTTGTGACAACCCCTTTAAGATAAATCGATTTCCTCAAAAAACCTTAAAAATCGAAATTAAAAAGAAATCGTTTACACATAACATTATAACTCAAAAGTCCAAGTGAAGAGCCAAAGGAATACGATTTTTTTTCAGTGTAATCAAAATATTATTCCATTTGTTGTTGAGGCTTAAAAAATAACATTTCATTTTATCATTTTTTCAAAGGTCTGATTTAAAATACAAGGTAAAATAATTTTTTTAGCTAATGCTAAAAATAGAAAAATCAAAAGCTTGTAATGCAATGAGAAAGCTCTCCAGTTGATAAGAAAAAGAATAATCAAGAACAAAATAGGGCAGAATTTTAAAAATGTTTTTTGTTTCGAAATTGTTTATATGGCCATATAATGTATATTATAAATGCCTCAATAGTTAAAATTTCGAAAGTGTTATCGGATTTCAGAAATATTTTCTAGTTGAATTTTTTCTGTGCTATTTGTGAACTTGTGAATTAATAAATAATTTTATTTATGAATAAAAGTAGATTATATTTTTGCTATCCTAGAAATTATATATATATATATATATATATAT
>JAPDSC010059827.1:48877-67244 GCA_026290005.1 Latrodectus geometricus
ATATATATATATATATATATATATATATATATATATATATATATGTGTGTGTGTGTGAGAACAGTGTGTACTGAAAGTATACATAAGAATAATTATTAAGTATTACCCCTCTAAGCTTCAGACTATATTTAATTTAAAGTTATATCTGCTTTTTCTCCAGAATTCTATACTCTGACAGCTTAAGTGACGAACAACGCTAACTCAAACTCATATCTGTGGGTAAAGAACTTGGGAGGTAATTTTACAATAAATCTTATTCCTCTAGGTATATATAAAACATGGTCTTTAAGTATGTGTACGCTCTCATTTCTTTGTATATGGTTCTTAAAATTAAATTTTAAAAATCTTCATTGTTCAACTGTTTATGAAATCATCGTGTTAAAAACATGAAAAATGGACTAATGTATACAGACCTCAGTTCCACGTTTAGCTATTGGACTGAAAATGTAAGAGCCAATAGATATTTTTGATCACCTGTTGTTATAAAAGGAAAACTCATTTAATTAGACAAGAAATTAAGTCTGCCCTTTTATTATGTAAACAAGTCCTTTTTTTCAAAAAATAAGTAAAAAAATTATCATTTTCATTTAATAAAAATGGTCCGAAACAAAATGATTTTAATTTAGTGACAATATATGTTTTCTTTTCCTTTATTTGTAACAATGTTTATTAAAAGGGTTAAAACTGCATTTTAAACACATACATTATATTTTATATCTAGTGACTATTATAATGTTTTATTTAGTACCAAATATCTTACACATTTCATTAATTAGTATTAAATGAAAAATAATATCATATTATTTTTATGTTTTATTTTCTTAAGTATGTTAACTTTATAATATATGATAGTAGGAAAACATCTGTGAATTTATTTATTCCATATATTCTGTGAATTAAATTCTTCTCTCTGTTCTCTGCTAACAACGACCGCAGAATGCTTTACTATAAAATTTCACAGAACTTTAAGTTGCCTGTTTGTCTGTGTGTTAACAGAAGGAATATTATTAATTTACAGAAACAAGATTAAATTTAAAGCAGATTTAGGTAGCTCGTTTCTAGAATTGGAGAATGTAAAATGATGATGATATTCCTAAAAAAGATGAAACACTCTATTGATCTAAAAGACATCTTAAAGTAATTTTTATATACTTTAGTTGAAAAAAATTTAATTTATACTACATTAAGCTCCGTTTGTCACAGTCACAGTTTTTAAAGACAAAGTGAACAATTAAGGATATTTTACGAATCTTTAGAATATATCCTTGTAATGCTAGACTAATCTATTAATTTGAAACTTTAATTTAAATTTTAAAAAAACAGGCTTGAATTTCACCACATTAAAATTATACATAAATTTCTTGTTCTGTAATCTGCGACAGTCCTAAATGTTGTTACATGTGTTTTAACGCATTTTGTATTTTAAACCATTTAAAACTTGGGTAAAAATGATAATTTATGTTTCTCATTATCACCTATTTTTTGAAAAGTACTGTTTAATCAGTATTTAATAGCATTTGTTAAAAACTTTAAAAACTATAATAAATGCCACATAAAACTATTTTCAAAGAATTATTTCTACCATTTTTCATTTATATTTATTTTACTATCATTTTATTTTTGGAAAATGTATGAAGATAGAAATTCACGAATATTTACAAAAATTTGTGGACAAATACACATAGACATATACTACTTATTTAAAATTTCAATATTTTATCTTGCTTTTTTAAAATAACTTTACAATTCAGAATGTTAAAAATATATTAATAGGAATCTACTTCTGTATTTTATTTTCCTAAGCATTTTCCACATAATCTTTAATGCATTTTGTATTTTCAAACTGTTATATAATATTTCAATAAAGAAGAGCATTTTCTTGTGTTTCATTCTTCTCTTTATTCGTGCTACTCGTTTTAGAAAAAATCTTCAAGTGAGGTTTATTTGTATGTGTTAAAAATTTAAGAATTCTAAATTGCCTCAAATAAAATTATTTTTAAGTACATTTTTCTATGTACTTTATCAGATTTATTTATGTCTTATTAGCTTATAAATGAAAACGAAAAATACTTAGTTTTCTAGTTTAAATATATTAATCAAAATTTATTCAGTGTAATCTTTTCATAAAAAATAAAACTTTTTTATTGTCTAAGGACACCATAAAATATAAAAATTTGTTTTATTAAATTACTTGTCTAGAAAGTTTGTACTTTCTTAAAACTTTTCTAAACAAATACAGTATACTTTTGTTTATCATATCATTCAATTGACATTTTGAATTATTTTAAAGTAATTTACAATTTCCATATTTTCCGAATAAAATTAAACACGTATATGAAGCTTTAACCGTGTTTATTTCTTTTACTAATATTTAATATTTTTGTAAAACTATTATAACTATTAAAACTTTACACCTAAGAAAAACATTTGTTTCCTTCTCACAATTAAATTAACTTTGGTCTAAAATTATATAGTTTGCAAATTACACTGATTAATTATTTTAAAATATCTGTAAACTTCTAAGTTGGTTGTAAGTTGATATTTTTTCATCAATGAACAAAATTCTATATTTGTAATTAGTACAAGACCCCCTAAAGATATACGAAAATGCATTAGTGATAAATATCATCTCTTTCTGATTTACTTTTTTCAGCAAAAATGATTCCTTTTAAGAAGAAACAGAAAACTGAAGCGAATGGAAACCGCCTAAAGGAAGGTGACGATTCAAAAGGTCTTCGAAGGCAGAAAGGTAATGGGCTCAATCCCTGGGGGTTTCAAAACTCAAATGTTTTGCACAATTAATTCGCTGAGCCAAGCGAACGTTATACAATTCGTTTATTTGAACTCGGCAATTAAAATGCGGTTTCAGAGACGTTCTTGGCGAAAAGTTTTACCCTGCGTCATTCTCTAATTAGAAATACGCCAGAAGAAAGGACTCCATCAACACCGAATGTTTGGAAATAAAATTTTCGTTCATTTGATTTATTTATTTATTTTTTTACAGATTCATTATTCTTAACATTTAGAAGAGTGAAAGTGACAAAACTTTTGTGAAAAATGCAAAATCAAAGATGTTTGCTTGCTGTCAAAGATTGATTTTATTTTCTTAAGATGGATGTACTCACACTGGTTCTTTAAATTACAATACTTTTTTAAGGGAAAGAAAGTATAAAGTCTAGATAATGGATAGAATTTTTCTGAGATGTGTTTAAGAATGATATTTTCTCTTGATTTTATTTAAAATAGTTATCAAAGTACAATTCCTGTCTTAATAAATCAACGAGAATAAACAAAATGGAATATGTATTTCATATTAGCTTTAACTACTTATTAACTTATTAAGTCCTTATCTTCATAGAATACGTATTTGGTCGAATATAAAAATTTGCCAAAGAAAAAGTTTCTAATTTTTATCTATAGGTTTTTTACCATTCATTAAAGAAACATGTTTTCTGCATATTATATTTGAAATAGTTATTAAAATGCATTTTCAATTCTAATTATTCGATAAGATGCTTGTATGTTGCCATATTTCATTGAGATGTTTTAAGAATATTGCAGATAAATGTTAGGTTAAAAGAATACGATTGGAATAATAACTGGGAATTTTTAATATTTTTATAGAAATGTATTATAAAGAATTATTTTTGCTCGATTTTGCTTAGCCACTCTAATTTTTAATTATTAAAATATTGAAATGCGCCGAAGTGCCGAAGAATGTTTGATAACATTCCTATTTAAGTGTGTTGTGCAGATATATCTTTAAGAGTTCTTCCATAGATTTGTTTGATTATGTCTCGGATGGTGTTCTGATTATGCGTCCACCTAGTTGCCTTGTTGACAGATTTACTATGAAGGATTCTTGAAAATACCGAAACAGAAAAAGTTATGTTTAGCAGTTTAATTCGGTTATCGGAAAATAATCAGAGATAAAACTAAATAAACTATAATATTATACCACGTAGAAAACATTTCAAATAACATACACTAACTACTACACTGACTACAAATAAGTAATTGGACACCTATGCAAATGACGATATGAGCGGTCCCGAGGTACGTCATGGCTTCCGCCGGTATATATCGTGTAGGAAACATCATCGGCATTAGTCGCATGCAAGATGCCGTGCACTTTGGAGCTCTCTAATTTTGAGAAAGTTATAATTATTGGGTACCAAAAATGTGGCCGATCCATAAGGGACATATCTAGAGATCTGAAGTGCCCAAAATCGACAGTGATTAAGAAGTGGAAGGTGAGCGGTGATTGTCGGAATGGGCAACTAGTCGGCAGACCAAAGAAACTGGGGAATAGAAACCAACGAGTGCTTTTCAGAGAAATTTGGAAGAACAGCACCCAACCGATGACCCACATCCACGAGGAGTTTCAACAGGCATCCGAGAGTATTGTTTCAATGAATATCATCTGAAAGGAAGCACATATGTTTCGTTTTCATGGTCATGCTGCTGCCTATAAGCCTTTGATTACAAAATCCAACTGCACTGCTCGGTTAATGGGGAGCAAAGCACATCGAAATTGACCGTAGATAAATGAAAACTGACTCCTTGAATGCGACAAATCAAAGTTAACCCTTTACCGTTCGGATGGCAGGATCTAGGTCTGTCGTTTGCAAGGAGAACGTCTCCTGTCAGAATGCATTGTGCCAACAGTCAAGCTCTGCAGAGGTGAAATTATAGTCTGGGGATGTTTCTCCTGGTATGGAGTGGGACCCTTGGCCCCCATTCATGGTAAGCCCCAACGCCAATGCCTACTGCACCATTATGGATGGCAATGTGCTTCCTACGTTGTGACAGTTTTATGAGTGGGACCCCTGTTACTTTCAGAATGACAATGCCAGTTTTCATGTTTCGAGGTGAACCAAGGCTTAACATGGTGCCAACGGAGTTCAGCGAATGGACTGGACCGGGGTCCAGACCTTAACCCTATCGAGAACCCATGGTAAGAGTTAAATGACCGAATCAAGCGGTGCATTACCCGTTCAGAATTGGTTAAGGAACTTTTATGTCTACTCCAAGTCAAGTGGAAGACAATACCACTAGGTGTTATACAAAGACTTGTGAAAAGTATCCCCCAGATGTTTGACGCTGTAATTGCCTCTCGTGGAGACTCTACCAACTATTGATTTTCAATGAAGTTAGTTTTTCTTTTCTATAACAGGTGTCCAAATACTTATTGGTAGACAGTGTGTATAAAAGAAGTGGAATTATCTCTAACTATAGCAAGAGAGCACACAATTATTAACGTGATTCTAGATGATTCTTTGCACACAAATTTTATAGAACTACATACTTCTGAATATAATTTTGAATATAGTTTTAAAAATAATAAATATATTTTAAGTTAACTTTGGAGAAATGAACTGTATAAATTTTAACGAATATTCCGTGTAAAGATTGTATTAAAATATTTTATAATGTAATCAATGAATGAGCTAAGCTAAAGTTTTATGAATAAATAAATTAGCCCAAAAATATCTTCATAAGCCCTTTGAATTATAACATTTTTTGGTGTATAGTGTGCAATTTCAGCATAAAAAATAGATCACTTACTATTGTATTCCGTCTTTAATTAATGCAAACTCTGGTTTGTACTCTGTCAACATAGATTCAGTATTTTCCTAGTAAGAGAATCTTAAAATACTCCAAACCAAAATCTCGAGATTCTTCAAAGCAGGAGATGTTGGAGTATTTTTTTTCATAATTTTTTATTCAAAGTTAAATATTATTCTTGTAAATGTCCTTCTTTATACCTTTTTCAAACCCCTGCAATTTAACCGTGGACTTTTCTTTAGAATATATAAGTCTTTTTAATAAATAAAAGACTTCAAAAACGATAAGAGTATAGCAAATATATTTCAGATTTCTTTGTGAAAAAAACGTGTGCTATATTTTCCATATAAAAATAATTAAATTATAATGTGAAAATATACATGCCCATTATACAATATATTTATTTCATTTCATTTAAGAAAATAAACCAACTTCATGTTTACAAATACTTAGAAAATTTTATACCAAGATATTTGTGTCATATTCTTATGCAAATAATTATTATATTTGGGTAAATTTAAAATAAAATACACTAATTTAAGTAATTATGTGTATAAGCTAAAATCATTTTTTCTGAAATATGTAAGTTTGTATTTGTTAAACATCAGCTCAATTTTACCCTAATTTTCAAATTCATTATAAATATCCTTTATAATTACTTTTGTAAAATTTAAATTGAATTCTATTATCTATTTGGTGATACTTTAACAAAATTTTGTACATTTTTAGCAAAAGAATCATTGAATTTATTTATTGTCTTCATAAATTTATCTTTTCAATAACTTTGATTCAACATTTTACTCAACGTTCAATGCAACTGTATATCCTACAGAACTGTTTAGATAAACCCTTGTTTGACTTTCAGTTATTATGTCCTGATATTTCTATTAAATATAGCTAGTTTGTAGCTCAAAATCTATTTTTTCGTCATCTTCTAGTTCATTAAAAATTAATTTTTCTGCTTCTTTAAAGTGCTCACTTAAGACGGAATAGAAAGTATTGAACAAATTGGAAAATATTTCTGCTTTAATAAAATGAGATTATTTGAAAATTTTCAATTGAACGTTTCAAGATAGATCTTTTCTTAAAAAGTTAATGGATAATTAGTTAATATTGAAACTAGCCTATATCTGATGAGAAGACATATCATTCATTTTATATAGATAAGACATAGTATTAATATTATAGAAATGATATTTTCCGATATCTTGCAGAATCTTTATAAATGTGCTTAATATCACAGGATGAGAAGAATCAAATGCATTAAAATTAATTTTTTATTTTATTCCAAAAAAATTTATTTAAGGCATCTGAGAAGATGTAAAATGCATTTTTATAAAAATACGAAATTATGATTTAGCATTTTTTGTAAGATTTAAAAATGAAATCAATATTAATTTTTATTAAATATTACTTTATTTATTAATAAAATTGTTCCTTATTCTTTCATTATTTGACACATGTTCCATACATATTTCTATTATTTTTCCTTAAAATCCCTATTTTACATCTTTTTCTTCAAGCATAGTTTAATGAAAAAACTTAATAAATTGCAGAATATTAAATAAAACGCAGTATTTTATTTGCAGAGTAATAATCATTAATTTATTTATAAATCACTAACTTTAAACTACACTACTGGCCATTAAAATTTGCAACACCAGGAAAAAATGCAGACAACAAAATGATATTTATTGGACAAATATATTATACTAGAAATAACAAGTAATTAAATTTTCAAAAACATTTGGCTGGATATATCCTGAGAAATAAGTACCCAGAACAACCACCTCTGTCAGTAATAACAGCAGTTATACGCCTGGGCATTGAGTCAAACAGAGATTGGATTGCATGTACAGGTACAGATGCCCATGCAGCTTCAACACGATGCCACAGTTCATCAACGATAGTGACTGGCGTTTGGTGACAAGCCAGTCGCTTGGCAACCATTGACCAGCCGTTTTCTATTGGTGAAAGATCTGGAGAATGTGCTGGCTTGGGCAAAAGCCGAACATGTTCAAGGAAGGTCAGTACAATACCGGCAACATGCGGTCGGGCATTATCCTGCTGAAACGTAGGGTTTCGCAGGGCTCGAATAAAGGGTAAAGCCACGGGTCGTAACACACCATAAATGTAACGTGCACTGTTCAAAGCACCGTCAATGCGAACAAGAGGTGACCGAGACGAGTATCCAATGGCACCCCAAACCATCACGCCAGGTGATGGGCCAGTATGACGATGACGAATGCACGCTGCCAGTGTGTGTTCACCACGATGCCGCCAAACAAGGATTCGACAATCATGATGCTGTACCCAGAACCTGGATTCATCTGAAAAGATGACTTCTCACCATTCATGCGCCCAGTTTCGTCGTTTATCACACCATTGAAGGCGCTCTTGTCTATGACGCAGCGTCAAGGTAAGCCGCAGCCATGGTCTCCAAGCTGAGAGTCCATGCTCATGCAAACATCGTGGAACTGTTCGTGCAGACACTTGTTGTCTTCCAAACGAATTCATTTCTTGACTCACGGCTCGTGACGTGGTTGCACGATCCATTACGGCCATGCGGATAATATGCCTGTCTTCTCGACTGCTAGTGATAGGTGGCCATTGAGATCCCGCATGGCGTTCCGTATTACCGTCCTGAACCCATCGATTCTATATTCTGCTAACAGTCATTGGATCTCGTCCGACGCGAGCAGCAATACTGCGATAAGATAAACCGCAATCTCGGTACGCTATAATTCGACCTTTATCAAAGTCAGAAACGTGCTGGTACGCATTTCTCCTTCTTACACGAGACATCACAACAACTTTTCACCAGGCAACAACGTTCAAATGCAATTTGTGTATGAGGAACCGCCTGAACAATTTCCTCATTTAAACACAATGTAAGTGTCGCTACTGGCGCCTGCTTTGTCTGAATGCGCTGAAAAGCTAATCATTTGCATATTACAACACCTTCTTCCTTTCGTAAAAATATCACGTCTGTAGTATGTCGCCTTCATGATGTAGCAATTTTAATGGCCAGTAGTGTACAATTTATTACTAGAATAAAATCTAATTTAATTGTTAATATAAATATCAAATATATAATCCTTTTCAAATTTATTTGCAATGTTTTAACTTTGAAAATAAAATAAAATATCCACTTTACATTAGTAAATTTGGTAATTATTATAAATATGAAATTCATCGAAATCATTGGCCAACTATAACAACTATATTAATTTAAAAACTTTGAGTATCCCTCCTAAAATTGCTATTAAATAATTTAAATATAATTTTCACATTTTTAAAATTTGTACATTTTTAATTAGTTAAATAAATAAAATTTCCTTTGAAAATGATAAAAAGCACATTTACTAGAAACAAATTTAATGGCACTCTATGAAATCTAGAAATTTTATAAAATATCTGAATTCAAAGGAAAAATAAATGGATTATAAGCATTTATTCCGAGAGAAGCCTTGTCGTGGAAACAGTAGTTGTCACAACGGAAACGTCAGAAACAAAAGTTGGATTAGTTTCAAATCAGAAGCCTTTTTAAATGTACGTTTCCTTAATCGGCTTTTCCGATTTTAGACGAAGCACTGTAGCTAAAAATTAATTAACAAGAGTCATTTTGATACTAGACCAGTACAATTGTTTTAGTTAAAATATTTCCATACGTATTTCAGATTTCGTAATGAATCAAATTAGGTGGAAGATTATAATGAATTGGGTTAAAAGTGGAGCATGGTTGCATAGAATTCTTTCATTTGTGGGTTTTCGAAATGGAAATTAATCTAGGAACCTTTGAGAGAATCAAATTTTAATCGAATATATTTATAATCTATGGGTTTAACATTATTTATTCTCATTGATTACTAGTAGCGTTATGCGAATTTTTCCTATGTAATCATCAGTAAATTCGAAATAAAATTATAAATTAACTACGTGTGATACAGAACTCTCATTTGTTTCGAATAGGAGACATTTCACGCTTTGAATAATTGTTTCGTAAGAAATAAAAATTGCTTTTTTTTACATCGTATTCACATTTTATTTTTCTTTCGTTCATATAACACGACCGGTAAACAATTTTGCTTTGTAAAAACATTTTTTTTTCTACGCATATTGAATAAAATATTTTTAATGATGCACATTTCTTTATTTTTTTAAAAAAAAAAACAATGCTGTTTTTAAGAAAAGAAGATATTTAAAAATTTATATAATATAGTATTAAAAATTTGCTTATTACTAAATACATTACAATATTTTATTAATGTATAAGAGCGTAAAAGCAATGGACAGTAATTTATTGCGTCATATTACTGTTATATTTTTTGCATATTATTGTCAAAACTACCATTAAATTTTCTGTACGCTTTAACAAAAAATATTGCCTCTTATCTTTGTCTTTATTTAACTGTTAATTCATAAAAATAGTGAAAATACGTATAAAATTTGAATTATTTACTATTTTTTTTAAAAAAATATTGCATTTAATTCTGAAGTAATAGAAATCAAGAAGCATACTTTATATGAATCCATATAAATTATTATTTGAACTATTTAAATTAAAATATTGATCTTATAGGTTAAGTAATGTTTACAGTTTTCCCATTTATTTTCACAGATTTACAACTTTATTTTACTTTAGAGTCTCTTTCATTGTTGTTTAATAATTACTTCATCATTTCCAATCTCTAAATCCCAAAAAACATTTATTTATATCACTGAGTAATTATTGTAAATTTCTATGTCATCCAAGGGCATACATTTCAATAATATCTTGTGATAAACTGATATAAATCTACCTTCATTCAAACCACATGATAAAGAAATATGAACGTCAATATATCTTAGAATTGACTGAATACATTTAAAAATAAATTGTTTTACGACTAATACTTTTTTTATCTAAACTTTTTATTTTCGATATTAAAGTATTTTTTTATTAAATCATATAAAAAATAACAATTTCATTTAATTCAGTTTTTTAGTTTGAAAACGTATTTGAAAGCACAAAAATCTTCAAATAGTGAAAACTCAGTGGTAATATTGAATATAGATCAGATAATACAAAAAAAAATTCTTTTTGGCTTCAATTAGTTAATTAATTTTTGAAATATTTATGAATCTTAATAGGAAAACATGGCAAAAAAGCATGAAAAAAAATCTCTGTAGTAATAGAATTACGAAGTGTGATGTAGATATTTAAAATACGTAAATAACCTTTCAGAGTTGATCATCAAAAGACTACTCAAAATAATAGTAATAATAGTAAATTTTATAAAATGGGAACATTTCAAAGGTTACCTGCAAAGGGAAAATGGGTCTTATTTTCTTAAATAAGCAATAAAGATGAAATTATTCAGTTAATTTCGAGCAATAAAAAAAAACTAAATCTCGGTATTTTATAAATATAAAACGACATGACTTGTTTATTCAAAAAATTCTTTTTTTTTTCTTATAAAATCATGAGTAAATGTAATTTTGAATCACAAAAAGAAATGCAAATGATAAAATAAATGATAAGTAACAAAGTTAATAATCAACAAAAATTTGAATTTAATTTGCTTTTTTTATGAGGAAGTTCGGAATGTTCCGTGAAAGGGAATGACTAATATTTTAATATTTTAAGACTAACTAATTTATTTTTATACAAGACTAATATTTTAAGGGGGCTAGATAATTTATATTTAGCCCCGTTTAAAATATTAGTCTTACAAAGACAATTGTAAATATGAAAATTATTTATGATTTTTACAAATTCGAAAACTGTTACTCTTAAAATTTTAAGAATAGAAAATTTGACAATATCTTTGAGAAAGTTTAAATTACCAACTTGCTATCATAGAACAATTTTGAAGCTCATATGTTATAAGAAATCCCTTCTACATTATCTTGCACACAGCCTTACGCACTTAGAGGTTATTATCGAATGTCATTTTTTTAAAAATTAAAAAAGCAAAGACTGTCAAAGAAGACAAATTGAATATGATAAAGAACATTATGATTGTTCTAGTGCGAGGAAAAAAAATTTCTAATGAAAATTTGAATTCGGATGGCTTTAATGGTAATATTTAATAATATAACTGCAAATGTAATCTTTATATTTTTAAGCAAAAAATGAGCAACGGAACTGAGAAGATATGGAGAGGTTTTGCATATGGAAATTATCACCAGCAGTGAGATCTTGAAACAATAGTCTCCAGTTATTTTAAACAAAATCTATGATTATAACAAATTATACCGTTAGGCTTATTTTTAGAATGCTCAATCTTTAAATTTCAGCAATTGAATGTTTCTTCCAGTACGTTTAATCAACTAAATTTTGCTTCTGGTAGAAATAAGTAAGACTGTACGCTAACGGAGCATGGCTTTAACCATGGCTAGCTTGTGGGATCATTTGTCTGCAAATAACCTTCATGGTGTCTGTGTATACAAAATAAAAGATGCTGTTATATAATAGAATATTTTATGGTGCTACATATATAGAATATTTTTTAACTTTTAGCAACAAAAATTAAATTTAGTAAATTATTCTCCTTGTCACTTATTATTTTTTTCAAGTCAAATTAGATTGTATACTAGTTACATTACATAATAGTAAGATTAGACACTAGTTACTTTCAAATCAGACTTATACTACTAGAACAAGAATCGTCTCTAGAAAATTAACCAAATTTACACTTTTATCTAAAAAATGTATATGTTAGTTGTCAGAGTTGGTTCATAAGCCAAGGCATAAAATTAAAAAAATAATCTTAAAAATAAAAATAGATTTAGATAAATTTGTTTTAAAAATTATTGCTAAAGAAATCCTTAATAAAGAAAGATAAATATTAATAAAAATAAAGTTTTAGTAGTTTGTTGTCCAATAAAAATAATTATAAATATTTGTATTTATTTATTTTGTGAATTAAAGAACACGAATTATTTAAAAATAAAATTTTTACGAACATGTTTTATATAATTATATACCATAAACTTTATAGAATTAAATTTATATGTTTATGTTGTTCATTTTTACGTAAATTATAATATTATATATTAGAAAGAAGTGAATCACTTATAATTTGAAAATTCTTAATCCCGTATTTCTGCTTTCAATTTTTATTTTGAAAAATGTCTCTAGCCTAGATAATCTCATTATAAGAGTAATAGATCGTACAGGCAAAGGAATGCACTTTGTTTTCTCTCCACCCTGGATCAAAATGTACTTGTTTTCATCTTTCTGTTCTTCAGATAAACCCAGATAATAAGCACGTTTATTAACAAGTATTATCTTTATTTCTCCCATAGTCAAGAACTGTTTTGGAGTTCCTTGACAAACAAATAACTAGTTACAAATCAAGGAACCATAAAAATCATGTATTGTTTTAATTTAAGTTTTGGAACATAAATGTTTGATATAAAAATAGAATTTAAAAAGTGCAAACTTGTGATTGTGTAATTTACTCATAATTAAACCTTCATTCATAATTAAAACTTAAAATAATAATAGAGAACAATGAATACAAAGATTCCAATAATTCGAGAAATGAAAATAAAATTATGTGTTTTTTTATTGTAGCTGACAAAATATTTATTATTCTTAACATTTATTCCCCAAAACATTAAATTGTCCATTGTATAACATGAATTTATATAAAAAATGGAAACTAAAAGAAAATTTACGGCATCACATAATTTCTGAATAAACTTTTCTTGATTTTTTTCTTAGAATTTGTCTTAATAGGTTGGCGAGAAAATAAAAGATCTCTATCCCTACCACCTCAAAAACGCTTACATTTCATTTTAATTCGAACTCATCCCCATTGCAGTGCTCGAAACAGATGTTATTCCATTAAATCTCTCTTCACCTCCCACCTCATCTGCATTCAATACACAAAATATGTTGCCATTCAATGGGGAGAAATTTCTGCACCTATTTCATTTTGCCTATCAACATCTTATTCCACTTAGCACTTTCAATCTTTTCCGACAAATCACTTCCCCAGCTCCTTTTCTTCGCTTTATTTACTTCTTTTTTTTTTTTCATTGTCGAACAAATGTATTGTTATATTTTCCTCTGTGTCTCCTAAAGAAATTTCTTCGAAGTAGTATCGCTTGTGTTCATTCAGAAATATGTCCGTGTTTTCGTTGGCGTAGGCACATGTAATTATCCGATTTTTTTTATTTACTTGGTTCCGAGCGAAATGCTATTTTTAACAAACAGAATTTCGTATGTCCTTACATACTCATGAATCAAGAGAGGGAATAATTTATTTTCCACGCTCCAAGAAACATGATATGTGTAAGTGGGATTTCTGTGAAAATTTAATAACAATTATTTTATTTTAAATGAATTTTTGCTTTTGTTATATTAAAGTATTGATGTTAATTAACTAAAATTTAAAAAAAATGTACACATTATTGTTCAATAATATATGGACTAATTTGTAGTAAAATGTATAATTAATTTTTCAGAAATATTTTTAAAATCATTAATAATCATAACTTGTAAGTATTGCTAATGTTCAAGAAAAATATAAATAATTGCACTTGTACAAAAATGTTACTATTTGATAAAATTGTGTAAAAAAAAGGAACACGTTTTTTGTTCTCTGAAAAAAAGTGATCTAAAAATTGTAATAATATACATAGTAGTAATTATTCACAAGAATGTAGTATGTTTTTAAATCTCTGTGGTGGGTATGGTGTACATGCAATCAATCTACCATGACTGATTGCATGTACACCATGCTTATCATAAAGCCTCGCTTACTTATTTTAAGCTTTAATTTTGAGTATAAATGTTCCTGTGGAAGCAGTGATTGTAATTTAACGAATTGATATTCACTGTCAGGTTAGTTCTAATTCTTAAGCACTGCATTCGGCTGTTGACGTTTTTTGTTGTCTTACTGTTGCTTATTTAGTTCAGTCTGTGTGTGATTGTGTTTACATAAGCCCACTAACAAGTAAAAATACTAAAATAAGATTAAAAATGTTATAAAATTAAATAATGTATATTAATCTTACTTTAAACTTTTAGATGTACTTTAAACTTTTAGAAACTTCTTTACAATGATATTAGTTATATGACAAACGGCAATTTTTCAGAATTAATTTTCATAACTTTCAGAAATAAAAAAAAACATATGTATGTTAGACATTACTATTTATGAAATAGCTTAGCAAAGAATAAGATTTTCATTGTTTCTTAAAATGAATCAAAATAAAAAATAGATGACTATAAAAAACAATTAAGATATTTTGAATCAAATGTAGAAAATGGTATACTTTTGAATTATTCAAATTTTAACAGGAATTAAGAATATTAAGTTTAAAAGATTCAAATATAGAATATAGTAATTGTGAAACCAATGGTTCATTCAATTTTTTGTAACGTATATTAACTTCATGTGACTTATTATAGAGAATAAAGACTGATAATGTTTTCATGAACGAGTTAATGATTATGTATTACCACTAACTATAAGGATAAAAAATACAATTCATAACAAATGGAAGGTTGTTACAGAGATGTATTCTGATACTCATGAATTTCTGTCAAATTTTACTTTTAAGTTCATATTTTAATTTTACAGTTGTCTTAAAGTTTTACCAGACTTGTTCCAAGTGTCACCTATTGCCTGCTTCCCCTGAACATGTTTTTGATTATTTGGGGTTAGCATCGGAAGATGTCGATGAAAGTCCAATTCTGGTGCTAGACTTTGCTAGGGTTAATGGTTTCATGGATCTGGTCTAACTGCCGCTAAATCCAGAAAGATTGGGTACAACAACAACAGTTGTCTTTGATTTATTCTTATACATCGATACATTCGCTATACCTTAAATTTATTTTTAAGTGCTCAATAGAAGGGAAACAAAATATTGTATTTGACAGTTACAACAATGCTCAAGTAATAAATTTGACACTGCTTGTAAAAAGTTTAAAAATTAAACAGCTTAATTTCTTCGAGAGTATTTTTTAGGAATAGTTGCAATTACATTTACTAATTTATTGTGTCCTGAAATTCTGCAAAAATTGTCCGAAAAATAAAATTTAAATTATAATAGTCGGCGTAAAACTGATAAATCACTAGATATCACAAAACTAGTAGAAATTATAATACAAATGGAATGAAGAGAAACTGGCACTAATATTATCTAATCCTTGAAATTTTAAAGCACAGGAATATCCCTTTGGAAATAAAATAACAGCTCAAACTTACCAAAATAGGTCTCATTTTTAGAACTCGTGAAGAATTGGCACGAGCAATACATTTTGCAGCAGGATGGTCTTGACTACTCAAGTGGGTAATAAATAACTCCAGGGATAACAGAAATACGAACCGAACAATATCTTTGAGAACAACTTTTATAGAATAGAAAATAATCAAAAATGTGTTTTCTGTTCACATAACCATATGAATCCTGATCGCTTATTAAGAGTTAATGAAAAAAAGAAATCATTCATGTCCAAAGAGTTTTGCTTCTTTTGCTTTCAAAATCATGTTATAAAAATGTAGGACCGTTATAAAACAAAATGAAAATGTGCGGTTACCGAGATCGTAACTCACTGACATACAAAGGATGTGGGGAATGTTTTACAAATGATATTTTGGTTACAGTCGGGGAGAAATAATAAACAATTGTCTTTAAATTACAAAATTGAAAAATTAAGGAAATAATCTATTTGGCAAATTAGTAATTAATTTAGTTACTTGTTCAATCATCAACCAAATAATGCATTCAAATCATGCAGTCGTGTTAAATGCACAGTATGTTGCCCAAATATTTTAACTATGTAATGTAATCAAATTTCATATGTTTAACAATTACAAAATTAATTAATTTATTTATTTGCATTATAAATAATTTTATAAATAAATCTTTTGAACCCATAAACTACCTCGTCAAAACTTCTATGCATAACTAAGATTTATTTTATGAGAAATATTGTCAAACATTATAAGGAACTTTAGAAAAAAATTATTTTCCATATTTTGTAAACTGGTTTAATTTATTTATTTTTATATAACCTAAATAGGAGATTTAAATTATGTTTTTAAGATGGAGTTGACTATACTAAATAACTGCTTTTTTATTTAAACTATTTTCCTTCTTTTATGTGCTATCCATTCGATTTTTTCTTCTTACACTTAAGAATGTCAAAAAATAAGATTGGCTTCTTATATTTTTAATCGCTTCCTGAACGGAAGAAAAGTAGGTAAAAAGGAAAAAACAGAGGAAAATAAAGGTAATTTAAAAGTTTAGTATACAGAATAAGGATCTCCAATTTAGTTCCTGCTACAATAACTTATTCTCTAGAGATCTTAATCTAAATTTTTCTCATATTTTTATGCGAAAATATCCATTTCTTCCTCTTTACGTAAAATTCCCTATTATTATTTTTAAATGCTAATTTTGACGAAGCACTTTAGAAGTTTCTGGGACTAACAATATGACAATATATTTCTTTGAAAAATAGATTTTTTATTACACCAGGAAACATTCAATTTCTGTTTGAGATATTCTTCGTTAAGTTTAATCTGTGCTGAAATAAATTAATACTTGAGTAAGCCAAACGTAACTTTAAAAGACAAGAAAATATATTCTTAAATTTTAGAATAAAACTAGAAATAATTTATAGAAAATTATATTTTTTAAACTATACATACATTTCATATGAATTTAAAAAATATAACATATTCTCAATAATGTACATAAATGAAAATGCATTTATATATATATATAAATATATATATATATATATATATATATATTTGAAAATGCATCAATCGTTATTTGGTTCCAGTAATATGTTTATATCCACGTCGAATCTAAAAAAAAACAATGTTTTTATATGTAAAAAGAAATATTATCGTGATAAAACTAGATATTTAAATGAAAGCCAGTGTTTCTTTTTTCTATTTTTCAATTTCTGCTGAAATGGAATAAAAAATTTTATTTTAATAATAATTTTTGTTAATCCAGTATTTTTGTTGATCAAGTAAGCGAAAAAGTAGATAAAATAATAAAAGCAAATAAACAACTATTAAACAAAATACAAGTAAATACAAATCTTACTTAATTTACTCTTAAATCTGTAATGGATTATCTATTCCTACACCATTAACAATTAAAAACTATTTAAAAATAAAATTTTAGTTTACTAATTAAATTAAATGTGAAATTTTATATATTCTATAATTAAAAATAAACCACAATTATATTAGTCTTATTTATCTAACTAATAATCTATTCTAGATAAAGCAGATAATGCCTTTCTCCTTTAAAATAAATCTAATTATCAGATTTGTAAATTCGACTCAGTTAGAAAAAAGAATTATCAGATTCCCGAGTTGTTATTAGTATGAATTCCTAACTACTTGAATCTCTCTCTCGTCCCCTGTTTGGTAAATGAATATTTCAAGTCAATCAATATGAGACAGACTTATTTCATGATAAATTGATTAAAAACAGCCCATTAAAGATAGATTCAGACGCATGATAACAAACATCAATATGAAATACAAAATTTCAAGTACTGATGAATCACAGCTACACATTAAATACGTAACTCTCAGCTGACGTGTCATTAAATGAAATGCATTACTACAAATTAGAAATATAAACTAAAATTGACTGTGATTTTATTGAATTTATATGATTTAAAGTAAGTCCCTTTTAATATGAATTTTAAATTCTGGTTTTGTATTCTGCTAAAGATGATCAGTTTATCTAATTCTATTAACATTTTAAAATATAATATAAATTCTTTAGTTTAAAACATATTTTATATATATATATATATATATAT
>JAPDSC010059827.1:72244-93932 GCA_026290005.1 Latrodectus geometricus
TTTTTTAACTAGTATTTAAAATAATAACATGTTAAAGGAATTTCATTGAAGAAATGATAATAAAGTAATATTTCAATTCAATCCAATTCTGATTAATTTTTAATTAAAATCGTATGTTAATCTTTGATTGTATAATGGACACCATATCAAATTATTTTAGAGTAATAAATTTTTGTAAAAAGTTTTTTTTTTTTTAAATTTTTTTTAAATTTTTTTTATTTATTTTTTTTATAAACGTGAATTATATGCTATTAGTCTGAAGAAATTTGATGATATCTATATCCTTAAATAATTTGTACAGTTCAAAATAATGTCGACGTCCAGACATTCTTTTTACTCACAACACCAAAAAATTTTCGAATGGAAGGGATTCTTTGCGAGAGTTCATGGATGAGTGATTCATTTTATTTCAAGTCTTTAGGTAAATTGCCTTGTTTTTTTCAGCTGTGGTGGTTTTTTCAACAAAGCCTAAATGTTGAAATGCTCTCAATAGTGTCTTTCCTTAACTTCATTCTAAGCATTGTTTGGCAAAGGCATTACTCTTAGAAGATCAATTTCCAATAAAGCCTCTCTATCAATATACCCATAACCACTCTTTGAAAAAGTACCTTACGAATATGTTGATTATTCCCTGGTCTAGAAGGGGTGAAACAGAAGTTATATAGGTAGGAGAAACTCCACATAAATCGATTCAACGTCCAGGAATTCAATGTGAGGCGTGTATTTATCCCCAATTAGAAGATCTTCATGATTCTCTGATAGAAAACATAGATCTATGTCTTAACCAATCATCTAAGATTTAATGCTGTAGTTAATGATGTACAACTTGTACTTTATAATTTTTTTTGTAAATATTAACTCTTTAACTGCCGAGGAAAACTTACGAGACTCGCTCCCCAGTGCCACCGTTTTCACACAGGCGATCGCAGTTATGCGGTGTATCGGTGGATAAGAAGAGGCACGCTTGAAATAGAAGTAACATCATCACAACAGATATTTTAAACAATGTCAAGGACATTCTATTGCATTTCAAAGCCATGGGTCAAGCTTTACTAACAGCAGAGTATTGCAGAAAAGCGTATTTCCGAAAGCCGTATATATACGCCCGGGGCAGTTAACGCATCGGCCTAGCGCGGCGTATATATATGCCCGCGGCAGGCAAGGGGTTAAGGTTTTAAACGTTTTCTTATGAAAAGCAGAAGCAGTTGTATTTTATTTTATTCATATTAGTTGTGAGCTACACCGTAATTCTTTGCTTTACTTTCTAATCCTCATTACATTTCTCTCACTTAAAGCTAAGTGATATTTCGGATAAGATTTTAAAAACAAGTATGTCTCGTCTGAGTTTAGAATATACTTGGAAACGTACTGGGAAAGAGTAATGATTTCGAATCCCTTTTTAAAGTGTCTTTTTCAATTTTCGAAATTTCATGTACAATTCATTCTACTTTTCTATATAATTTTCTTAAGCTGAAACCATATCTGGTTTTAAATATTTTAGGCCAACAATGCTTTTAAATCTTTTATGTTCAGCTTCATAGAAAAGCAGTTGGACTTATCTTAAACGACTTAACATCAGCAGAAATGTTCTTTCTTCTCATTTTACGCTGCCAAGTAAGCAAAGCGTTTTAAGTTTATTATATTTTGCTTCTGTACGATATTTTTGTGAGGGCACACTTTTACAATACTAGTCACTTTTTCTAAGGTTTTTCACTATCTTTTATAACTGTTACGATACTTTTCCTTGGTGTTATGCATTTTTTGTCTTTAATATTTTTCCATTTAATTATTTTAGACATTTTTCTTTTTTTGGCTTCAACTGATAAGCATGGTCGTTTTAGCAATTGCGACAGAACTGAATTTCATCAATGAAACTAGCCTCTCAACAAGCAAAACTTTATATATTCAGTTGCAAATTAAACGAAACTACTGTAGAGAGAAGTGAGTTAAAGATCTTAGATCTTATAGAGTTTTTTCTCTTTGAATGTTCTTACTTACGGGAAAAATAGGAGATGAATTCAGCATCACAGTTCTTTCCCATCAAGTTTCTGATACCAAAGTGTCAGGAATCCCTGTACGTGTTGCTTCACTGTTCTAGAATAAATCAAATTCTTATACCTTGTATAAAAAAAATAATTAAAAATTTGAAAAAAATATTGAATCATAGGTGGAATATATCGCAAGGAAACTATTTAGAAGCAAAAGTTAACGGGAAAAAAAAAAAGTTTGCACAAAATTTTATAAATGAGGGTTACAATTACCAGTGTCTAAATGCAGGCACTAGCCGTTTGATTCGTAAAAGCGTAAGTGTTCGTAAAAACAAACATCTAGAAATGTAACGTTTTGTGATAAACTTATATTTATTATTAATTATTCAAAATTTCATAATTTACGAGAAATTTCATTCAAGAAACAGCAATAAATAAACTCCATGTATAAGGTCAATTATTTATTATATAGAAAATTATATCCTATAGTTTCTTTATAATTTTATTTATATATGATTACTTTCTTGAAATTTTTAATCTTTTTGAAGAATTAAAGTTTAAATTCTTCTTTGTAAAACATCTTTGTGTTTCAAAAATTAAAATTTAAAAAATAATAATAACATATGAAAATATAGGAAAATGACATTTCTTCAGATACATAAATCGAGAGTTATTTTGTGTCAAAATTACATTCTAGAAACTTGTTCACTTACAGCTTATTAAAAATATTGTGATATTGGAATTCAAGATTGCTTATTGGGATCAGGATATAAGAAGACTGGATTTAATCATATATATTTCGGTCATGCCATAATTCACCGATAAAAATTGTTTTTTCTCATTTTACTGCGGACTAAAATTAAAGAAATATATTTTGCAACTTCAAAATTAACTGTGTCAATACTGTCTTAGAATTATACATAATTATATTGGTAATTATATTAATATTGCAATTGTAAGTAATTTTGCTATAGGGTTGATGATCACAATAAGTTTAATTACCATATTAGTTAAAATATAAAAATCTGGTTACAAAATGTTGTAGGGTTATGGTGGCCTAGATGGTTAAGCGTAAGAAGGGTGGCAAATTCGAATCCCGGCTTATCCAACGATCCCTTATGTTCAGTAATGGTGACTGAGGCACGTAATGTCCTCAATGTTCCCATTCTAACATTAGTATCTTGGGGTGTTTGGAGCCAAACCTGGTGTCTTCTCTGACTTCTAACTCTAAAGGTCATTATCGTGCTGCCATCTATGAGGCAATGTTGTACTTCTACTCTCTTAGAAAGGTGCTCTGTTAAAAAAATTAAGGATATTTTCTGACTTCATTCGCCCTGTCCCTAAGGAGGGGCTTCACCAAGTGTAACATGATATTTGATTCTTGTTTCTAGTAATAATACATCTTTTAAGGTAAATAAAATAATTTTTTTAATATTTCTCAAGAGAATATTTTTTACAATATTTTTGTAATAAGTATTTTTTACAATAATTTAGTAATAAATATTTTTTAAAATATTTTGATAATTATTTTTGTAATAAATAAAAATTTGTTATTTTTCTTATTACAAAAATAAATAAAAATTTAACAACAATAAGTAAAAATATTGATGCAGTATGTTGACATTGATTATGTTTAATCCCTTTGACGATTAATTACCTGTGATCCTTCATTTTTGGTGTATTTATGCTACAACAGATGTGTTGTAAGATATGTTGACACTAATCTTGAATAAAATATATCAAAGAACATTTATTAAAACAATTTAAACATAAAAATAACTAAAGAAGAAATCTTTATAATAATTAAAATCTTATGCACTAAAGAAAAAATCAGTTTTATTAATTTATAAATTTTATCAATATTCCGTTTGTGTATTTTTTTTAAAAAAATTGATTTTAAAGATTTAAAAACATGTTGATGTAATATCTATATTCTTACATATCAGCTGCTATACAAGGTGTTCCAGATACTCTAAATATTTTAATATTTTGTTGTAAATATTCCGATGTATTAAAAAATAGAAATAGAACTTTTTATAGTCATTCTTAAAAAATAGTGCTAAAAATTAAGAAAAGAATAGAAAAAATTCATTTGGTATATAACATTAAAAAAATTTTCAAAATATGAACATTTTCAGAAAATTACATAATTAATTTCTTTTTTTTTTGATGAAAAAAGAGAAGCATAGACTTGTTTCAAATTACTTTTCTTACCTTAACTGTGAACTAACTTTTTTCATTGCAACTTAAGAATTTTTTCAGAAAGGTTTCATGAGTCCACTTTTCTCTCACCAGAACAGAAAAAGAAAAGTCAACTTCACTACTTGTATTTTTAATCGCTTTTTCGAATGGAAAGTGAAAGAGAAAGAAAATCGGAAAGAGAAAAATCGATATCAATGGGTGTGCAAAACAATGATCTCAAATTTATTCGAAAATATAGTACCTTATTTCCTGCGACTTTCATTTGAAGGCTTCGGTTATAATGTTTGGCGAAAATGACCTCCTTTCGTCTTTTCTTTACTCTTTAAGTTCCACAGAAATCGCTTTTGTAAGATTGTATTAAGTAACTCACAAACTTAAGAAATATACGATTTTTTTTATTTATCTGGAAATGTTTCTATTGTTTGGGGGAAATATTATATATATATATATATATAATTGATAGATAGATTGATATACATGTAATATAAATACTGCAAAACATTATATTTATAATACGTAAGAGTATGACTGATATTGTATAATATACATTGTTTTGCAAAAAAATGGAAGCACCGTGAAGAAAGTGATTGTTTTCGATAAAATTAAATTTTTGTATAGTTCATATACAAATAATAATATAAAGAAAAAATCAAGTCATAGTACTTGTCCACGGCTCACAATCACCAATTGAGTATTAAAATTATTAGTTGCTGGAACCACTCCTAGTGGCAATGCATGCTTAAATTCGTCGAGGCAGGGAATGTTAGAGGTCCCTAATTCCATCCTGCGACTTATTATGCCAGGCTTGCATCAGTTGGTGCTCCAGAACTTTGAATTTTTTTGGTATCCGAATTTGGCTTTCTACCATGTTCAAGACATGCTCGATTTGTGAAAGGTCTGTTGATTTTTCTGGCCAAGGAAGAGTATCATTGGAGACAGTCTAGAAATATGCGACCGGTATGTGACCTGGCATTATCTTGTTGGAAACTGGTCCCACGATGACATGGCTTGAAGGGTAATGCAACTGGCAAGATATCAACATATCGTTGGGTTGTTAAAAATGTACAAAGGATGAGTAAAGATGACTTGTTGTCATAAGAAATATAAGCACCCCATGCAATCACACCAGGAGTTACGACTCATGCCTTTGTAAGACAAAGACTGATTGGGACTGTTGGCCCCGTCCTCTCCATACACGAACACGGTGATCATCTGCTTCAAAAATGAAACAGAATTCATCGCTGAACACTATACGATATCAGTCTGATGGCAGTATGATGATCAAGTACGACACCACTCCAGACTACTCCATTTATATTGTGGAGTCAAAGGCGACTTATAGACTTCTGTAAGCGGGCGTATTAAAGACTTCTGTAAGCGTAGCCCCACCTCAGACAAACACCGTGAGATTGTGAACGGTACCATGGGATGTATAGATGAGGCTAGTGCGTTGAATAGTCTACAATGATATTATAATGCCTGGCGAACAATCATCCTATCTTCCCTCTCATTTGTGCACTAAGGCCTTCCACAGGCTTCATTTCGTTGGCAATTTCCTGGTAGCAACTATTGTTGTCAAATCTCTGCTCTGTAGTGGTGGCTGCAGGTGGTGGTTATTGCTCGATATAACCACGCAACTACACGCACCCCTAATGTGTGATCACGTTTGAAGTCATTTAGTTGTTTGTAAGGTCTTCTATATCGTAATAACGACATATGTAGTTGCTCCTTTAATTAATTACAATGGCAGCAGCATAAAAATGAATTTTTTGCTTCTGTTACTGGCTTTATACTTCGCAATTTCAGCACTAGAAATGCAAGATGTGGTCTCAATTTCCATTCATTTGCCTTGAACGTTCCATCATTTGTACATTATAACAAGATCAATTTGGGCACTAAATATCATCACGATCGAAAAAGTCATTCTTGGTGCTCCAATTTTTTTCCTAAAAAGAGTGTTCTTTCTAAATATATATACAATTTTTATAAATCAAATTCAAATTTGAAGAAATAATTTAAGTGTTATCCTCCAGCTTTCCTTTCAAGAGTCCACAAGTTTTATCCCACCTCATGTGTGAATATTTTCAGAAGTTCAGAATATAATTTAATTTATAAAAAATATCTTGAGACATATTGAACTAACGAAGGTAAACTACATTAAGTAGAACATACATAATACAAAAAATGTCGTGAAACTTATTTTAATCCTTCATTTTACGGCTAATATATATATATATATATATATATATATATATATGTGTGTGTGTGTGTGTGTGTGTGTGTGTGTGTGTGTGTGTTAATTACTTAAATATGTACATTAATAGAGAGCAATGAAAGTTTTTCGAGAATGTATTAATTAGTCATGAAAAGTTATGATACTTTTCTCTCTTTTGTACAAAACAGGTTATCTTGTATAATAGCTTTGGATATTTTATTCGTAACTTGTAAAATACTTTGAACTTACAAAAAAATGTCGCGTATTTGTTCTCTAATGTCCAAAATTATGCGAAAATTCTTTTTACTTTCTCAGGTAGGAAATCTTCCATCTTATTAATCTCAGTGTAATGAAATAGGAAAATTATTTCAAATCATTGATTAGAACCATGAAAATTTCGAATTTTCGAATCATAGATATTCATTCAACTGTATTTGCATTGTTTTCAATACTATTATTTATTAACATTTGTCATATATTGTATGGACACTGTAGTTTAGAATCTTTAAATTCTATTAAAAAATTTACTCATAATAAGATAGATTTAACTATATGTGTGGTTATTAAAAATCATAAGATTGTTTTCTCAAAAAAGAAATCTTTGTTTTGTTTACTATTTTCCATAACCATTGACAAAAGCCAAGGGTTGTAAAATTCAGAAATAAAATGTATCCGAAGATATTGTAAACGTTATTTAAAACTGTAATATAAACAAACCGGAATTCATACAATTTAAAAAATTCTTACAAAGCTATAAATTTCTATGTTTAATGACATCAATTTTAATATGGAAATATAATCAGTATCATAAAAAAATATTTTTGTTTTATTTTTGTAGATCCCATTTTATTTTTTTTTAATTATTGTTTTTTTATTAATTTTTTTTTTTTTTTTAAAACAGAACAACAGTAAAAATATTTTCAAATATGAGATATTCCTTAGAGTAGATAGTTCATTTTACCATTTTTCTATTCTAAAACGTTCATCCACAAACAATGAAATATGATATTTATTTTTCCAAATCTTCGTTTCACTATGGCAATTTTCAGGTATGCAATCATTTATTATCACGATGAAAAAATTAAGTAAGCAATAAAATATTAACATTATTCATTGCTACAATTTCTTTATAACATAACATAATATCAAATGTACCCGAAGAATAACAACTCTATAAAAAATTTTCCCATGCCACGAATTATTAAACAATGAGAAGTTTATAACTGTATTATTGATGATTACTCATCCTAAAATTATTACTATGTATTTAATGAATGAGTACAGTCTGTGTTTAAACCTTTGTCTAGACACTTCTCTGTAATCACTAAATATTAATTGTACTTTATGACAATAATTAATAATAAATTTTAAAATAACATGTAAGATTTATTTAATTTATTAATCAAATAGCATAAGCAGCATTATGTTTATTTATTTCTGGAACATAATTTATATTCAAACTTTTTAAATTTTTTAAGATTAACTTTTTATATCTGTTATAAGTTGAGAAAACTAGAATCTTTTTGATGAAGTTTTTTAGATGTCATAATTATATATTATTAATTAACACAATGAAAAGGAAGAAAGCATGATCTTTAAAAACAATAACACCGTAAAGCAAGATTATTTAAATTTTGAAAATAGATTTTGGATAGTAAATTTTAATCAGTATTAGCTAGAAACAATTGGATAACATTATGCAAATTTCAATTTTCAGTACAATTAAAATATTTCGTGTAATCTTTTACACTCTTTAAGCAGAATAACAAAAGGAACACTTTAAAAACTTCTTTTTTGTTTTGTTTAAAAACTATTTAAGAAAAAAATATTTCCTTAAAAATATTGAAGCTTATTAATAAGTAAGTGTGCTTAGAGAAAAAAGCCTTTTAAAAAAATAAGCCTTTTAAATATGCTGATAACAATCCAATCATTGCTAGGCAACTGTTTATAACAATAGAAGACTTTTTATTGTATTCAGAATGTTTGAAATAACTCTATTAGGGATTATAATTTATAAACATTTTACATAATGTCATTAAGAATTCGTTAGTAGTAAAATTTCGAATTGTACTATCATTTGTTACAATTCGAAATTTTACTACTGGTTGGAGCCAGGCTTTGGGTCTTCTCTGGCTTCAATATCAAAATTGGAAGCTTCAGATGGCGCTGCCATCTATGAGCCAAAAGTCGTACTTAAGCCTTCCTATGAGGTTGATATATGCAAAAACGGAAAAAGCTTTCTCTCTGACTTAATTCGCCTAGTCTCTAACGAGCGGGCTTGACGTTGCCAAGTGTCATTAAAAACAACAACAACTACTAACGAAATTTTAAATACATCTTGTACAGAAGAATTACACGTTCCAATTATTTACTAAATTTACTATTCTTAATTTTAATAAAACTTAACAGTAATTATTTGTAGCATTATTTTCTGTAGTAAATAAATGAATATCGTATTAAGAATTATTTTGCGATCTAATTTTTGAATATAAGATTAGGCTGACTTTTTTCTTTTGATTTTTTAAAAACAATAATATTTTTTGTGCTGATCAATTATCATGATAATTATTGCTGTTTCATGGCTGCAAGCATTTGTGCTACTAATGCTATTAAAATATACATTATTCTGATTATATTGTGGAAATTGAACTATGGAACATTTCGAAAATGCTCTGTGGGGGAGGAGGTTGGTATTCAGCCACATGTATCTTAATTGAATGTCAAAGTGGTTGGAAACGAAACTCTATAATTTGACCACATGTTAATAGGATCTGTTGAATAAGTATTGATGAGATGATCCACTTGGGTGCCATGAGTAGTCATTCCACGATTTATACCGTAACAATTGAAATCCATATTATTACGTCAATTGATTGCTAATTTGAATCATTGTTAGAACATACATAATTGTTCTAAGAATCTAATTTTAAGAATTAAAATTCGAATAAATTATATCATTCTTATTTTAATGGTTTAAAGTATTTATAATAATTAATAAATTCTGTTTTAATAAATTTAATTAAGTCTATTTACAATATATTTTTGCCAATATTATAAAATTTTGATTTTTAAGTTTATATATTAATTTACTAGAAACATAAAAGCTTTCAAAAACTGTTTTTATACAGTATTCAATTTTAATCGAAGAATTTTTCATTAATTGTTAATTAAAATCAAAGAAAGAAATTAATATTGTAAAACAATTCTTCTGACAATACTTCTTTTAGCAAGATCTATCTTATATAAATTTAATTTGTATTTTTTTCAAAAGTCTTAAAGAGTTAAAACATAATCAATTAGTCAAAATATTTTTAGTAAAATTCTCATTTAAAGTGCTAATAAAAATATGGAAATATGTGTTCAACTCAACTGTTATCAAGATTTTTAATAAGATATTTGCATTACAAAAAATGCAAGAGCGTTTTTCCCTAGAAGTGAACAATTAAAAAATTAGTAAATATGAAAAAGTTTTTCTTAGTGTAATTGGCTTATTTATAAATTGCAATATATGAAATTGTTTAGAGAGAAAACTGCAAATCTAAGAAAACATAAAATTTATTTCGGCTTTTAACTTGGTCCAGTAAAACACTTATGAAAGTTTGTACCACAAAGTTTTAAATCAATAAAGGTCAATTATTTTATAGAGAGTATTTTTATATTCGAGTAATCATTTTTCTATTTTAATGTAAAAAATATTGTTTACTTGTTTTGATATTCTATAATCAATACGTTGATTTAATTAACTTTTTTCATCATTTTATCAATAGTTTGAAAATTATGATACAGTATTTAGAAAAATGTTAATTAAAGAATACACAACACAAAATCCAGATTTTATCTAAAGTTTCATTTTTTATAATACTGTATTTAAATTTTAATTTTAATCTTATATTATTAAATCTAACATTTTTTCAGTAGTTAAAATCATGATAATATTTAAAAAATAATAATTATCTCATTGTAAGTTAATTAAATAAATGTTTTATTGTTAAAGTTTTCTATATGCATTCAGGCAACATATTTTAGTTGAAATTTTGTAAAAATTATAATAATTATGTTAAAATTATGATAAGTGTTGGTAAAATCAAAATTATCTCATATATTATCATTATATTTTAATTAAATGAATGTTTTATTATTAAACTTTTCTGTATGCATTAAAGTACAATAATTTGGTTGGAAATTTGACCATACTATGTACATTTGTTGCTTCGATAAAACTAATTTCAGAAAATCTCTATTTTCTTTTGCACCATTTCTATTTTCACCGAATGTGTGGTTGAATGGAATAAAATATTAAAGTTAACAAAGAAAATTGTTTAACACTGAAAACAATATTTAAATTAATATGGAAGTCAGGTAAAAACATTTTTTAATATTCTAAGAAAAATTGTACATAATAAAATTAAAGCATATGCTTTGACATTTCAAAACAAGCTTAAGAGTTGCCAAATATGTCAAGCATTTGAAAATAGTATTTCAGAGTTTTACCTCAAAGAGCAACGTTGAAAAAACAAATACTCTATAACGATGAAAATTATTTTGAGCAGCTTACACTTCTGTAAATCACTTTCTTTAAACAATTTAACTTGTTTGCTATTAAAAACGAAAATAATTTTATTGGCTACCTTATAATAAGAGTAACTATAAAAACCAAAACAAATTTCAAATTGCGATAGTCGTTTTTTTTTTTTTTTTTGTTACCCCCTCAAATATTTTACTATTTTTAATTATATTTATATATATATATATATATAAGGTAATTAAATTTAATAATTAAAATAATTTAATAATATAAATTTTTTATTCTATAATTTTTAGATAAATATTTTAATACAATATTCTTATTATAACAACGTTAAAGTGATTTTTTTAAATTACTTTTGTAAAATTTGCTGTTTAATAAAAACTATATATTTATTAAAGTGTTGACTAAAAATTTCAAATCTACCATTGTGAAAAACATCGCTGTAAACTGTATCAATCTTAGTCTTAATGCTTAGTTGGAAATTTTATCGTCCATGGGAATAGCAGAATTCAAAACAATCTCAATAATTTTATATTAAAATAAGGCATAAATATATTTTTAATTTCTAAAGAAAAAATTGTATGAAGATATTTCCTCATGATGTATCAAATTTTGTAAAAGTTTCAGATCTTTAATTAATAGTATTTAATGAAAAATAAGCTCTTAATATTTAATGAAATTCTATCTTTAATGCCAGGAAATAAAATGGGAAAACTTGTGTTAGAACTTTAAACTACAGCATTTTTCTAAAAAAGTACTGTTATAGAAATAATTTTTAAAAACATGCTAGAAAATTTTGCATCTTCAAGAATGAAATTTTATTTAAACTTTAAGTTTGGATTATATGTTTATGTGTATAATGCATTTATGCGTATATAACATTATAATAATAAAAAAATTACTAGCTTCGGAAATAAATGACAATAGGAACCAATATTTTTTCATCAGCTGCTTTCTTGATTTGTTTCCCTTCAAATATTTACTTAAAATATATTTACAACACAGCGTAAAAATATAATACACATATCATGACAAAAGATATTATTCCGAGATTTTTTTTAAAAGATATAAAAAATTAGATTTGATAAGCGAGTAAAAATTATTCTATTCTTTGAGAATCTTTCAATTTAAAATATAGTGCTGACAAAATCAAAAAATTTTTCAAAAAGTATTCTGTATTTTACATATTTGATGCAGAGAATTTCTTTCTTATAATGCGTGTTTACTTTTCTAACAAAAGAAAATTCCTATTTTAATATTTAGACTCGTAAATTTCATTTTAAAAATGAGGATTGTAGTAAAAAACTTATGTTTTTATTATTTCTTATGTTCTTTTATTCAAAGCATTTATTCATCTATAAGTAATGTAAATTTTCAAAAGTACTCAATGATGATTTTTTTCTTTTTTTGCGCATTGTGAATAATTCAAACAGGTTGTTATGTCATAGCGTATATATATAAAGCTTAAACCATGAGTGAATTATGAACTCTATTAATGGTTTATTAATAACAAAAGTATAAAGCCAAAAAAAATCATTTCAGACAAGAATTTATATTGTTATTGTCAAGTGATCTCCTTGTTACCAAAATCTCATTATTAACCAACAACATATCCATTCCCGTTTTAAATTATTTTTAATCAATAGAGTACAATCATAGTCTGTTAAAGGAAAATTAAATATTTGTGTCTGACTTAATTGTCTAGACGTCGGCTGGTACCATAGGAAACTGTGATTACTGTAAAACCTAGAATTATTTAAAGTAACTGTTACACGCACAAGCATCCAATATTGTCTCTTACAAATTTCTGCATGTTGTGTTCTGTTATATGCTGACAAAATGATGATTAGAATTATTGAGAAGCAAAGAAGAGCTGTAGATTAATGTTTTAAGAAGAATCGATTAAATATTTTTTGCTATTTAAAATTTATTGCCTAAATTTTTAACAACAAAAATTTTGTTTTTGCTATTCAAACTTTCGATTACATCTGCAATTGCACATCTTGAGATTCAGGTTGAAGGTCAGTATTACGTATATCTGTGAGTAAGACGCTGATTGAATGTTTTCTGGCTTTCATTTTTTGGCATAGCCCACTGCCATCAAAAATAATAGTTGAAAAATAATCCATGGAGGTTGTTATATTGTGTTTCAAGAACCTATAACTCTTAGTTTATCTCTACCAGGTGGTGCCAAGACTTTCATTGTTTTTAGGATACTTCTTTCCATATCCAATAGAGAATCAGTATTTTTTCGGGATCACGGTGGCCTGTTTCGTTACGGCTATGTTATCATTACCGGAAGGTAGTGAGTTTTAATCGTGGCCTAGACTAATATCTGTCGTGTTCACTAATTGTGACTAAGGCGCGTAAAATGTGTCTGGCCGCAATGTCCTCCATGATCTCATTCCAAATTAACATCTGTGGAGGAGGTTGGAGCCAGACTTTGGTATTTCACTGGTTTCAATCTCTAAATTGGAAGACCCAGATGGTGCTGTGATCTATAAGTCAATTCGAACTTCCACATTCGTATGAGGGTGCTCTATTCACAAAAACGGTAGACACTCTTGGAAACTTCACCCAGTCCAAGCCTCATAAGTAACAACAATATTATTTTTTTCGTACAGAACAAATCGTCTCATAACAAATTAAAATTTTTGGGCAATCTGATACGAAAGGTCCATGCACATTATTTAACCAAACTTAAAACGAAATTGTATTTATTCTGCTCAAATTTTAAAAACAAGTTGTGTTGGAAATTTTACTTAATTTCTACCCTTTAAATAATTTGAAACCTTTATTATTTTTATAATTAATTTATTGTGCGCCACATATTAGTAAAATTTGTAACTATTATTTGTTATTAGAATGTGTTTTTTATAGAGTTAAGAATACACAACGCGGTTGCAAAATAAAAATTATAATATATTTCTAAGAATCTGCAATTTCTGGTAAATCATTGACAGTCGTTTGAAAATTTTAAATGCTTTATGTACTTAGAAATACTTTTATACACTATTTTCTCATAAATAATATCTGAGATTCTGTGTAACCTTTTTTATAATCAAGGAAAATATAATATGTCTAATGAATTATTTTTAAAGTGTTTTAAAATTTAAATTTCAAAAATTTCTTTGCATAAATATTATTATTTAAACTAAATCTTGATACATATCTTTGATTTTAAACTGCATGATTCATATGAAATATATCATTCAGTTATCAATGAATGTAGCATTCGGTCCTCTGATAGGTAGGCAGATTTATATTTAATATTAAATTTTGTGGAATTTTCGTTTTCTTCTTATGCAAAATTTTAAAAATAATGAATAATTAGATATTGCATTCATACATGTAAATCATTTTTTAAACTTAGAAGAACTTTTTATTCCCGAATCTTATTTTTATAATCCCAAATATATATAGACGTATTTTATAATTATTATTTAACAACAATTACAGCTTACATTGTTGTATGAAAAATAATAAATATTGTATAATATTTACTTAGTTTACAGAATATATTTTATATTCATATGAAGCTTTTAGATTTAAAACATTTTTTTAATCTCAAAAATTAAAAAAAAATATTATAAATATGTATAAAAAATATTTTATTAAAGAAATTATGTTAACGAAAATTAAAACTTATTATAAATACATGACTTAAACTTAAAATTTCGGAACAACTATATATATATATACATATAAGAACATTACTTATAAAAAATTCTTATCAAGAAGGGAATTTTTATTTATAACAAATTCAATGTGAATTAGTTTGGATTTTAACTTTTATTTAACTAACGCATAATTAAATTTATGGGAATAATCCAACCATTGGAAAAAATAAAGTGGTATTAATGAACAGCGTCATAAAAAAGTGCATGCCAAATATATAAGATTTTTTTTTACAAAATACTCATTTATTTCATAAAATGGAAGAATTATGAGTTAGAAAACTCCCACATTCAAATGAGAATACCTGGATCATAATCCCAAATTTCATTGATATTTTACTTCCCACATTATCCTTTAAGAAGTACGATCATAACTTTACATTCTTTTCAGATATGTGGTGAAATTATTCGTCGCAGGTGGTTAGAATATCGTCTATGCGGTGGATGTTTAACATATGAATGTCTTAACGCTGTATACAGGCTTTAAGGCCTTGTGAAGATTTACTAATTAATAGTAACTCGATATATTGCATAACAGAATATGCATATTTGAATACAAGTAATTTGCAATTTAAAAACTAATTTAAGATTACGTAACGTTAAATATAAAAATTAATTAACCCAAGTTATGTTAATAATTCTTATTCGCTAATATAGATAATGGTTTCAAAGCTTATCAAAATCACGTTTTTGTATTAAAATTTGTCTATATTTACTTTATTTAACATACTTCCTTCATTTTATATTTTGATCGTCATAAATTTTACATATTAAATCATTTTATTTTTCCATGTCTGATTAATTCATGTTTTGTTTTAAATTTTTTTAGTTCGTAATTTACTCTTTCATAATTTCGGAAGTTGTGATAAATATATTGCATCGTGTTTTAACTTGTATAATTTTTATTTTATAAGGAATTATATAATAAAAATGACAAATGCATATTTTTACTTTGAAATTAATTTATGTATTTAAAGCTTTATACTTGAGTTTATTTTTTTATAAACATAAATACGCTGGTCTATAAAATAATAGGTAATTATTTTTAATTATAGATATATCTATATTATATGTAATATTTATGTACCTATTTATATATGCATACATTTTATATTATAGTATTTATTGTGTCCAGTAATTTACCACGCAATTGAAAATCAATCAGCAGTTGAGTGATAAGGCTATGTGCTGCAAAAAATATTTCGAAAACATCATTTTATTTAAAGATTAGCTGAAACTCCCCAACTTTAGCAGTGATACTACCATCACAGTTGTTAGCATTCTGTGTTACTTCGTTTTTTTCTGAACCTAATGCAGAAAACAGTACAAAGGGGTTGTACAAAGTATATGATAGGTATTAAGAACTCCTTGTTGTTTCAATTTTTAGGCCAACGTTTGAATCCAGTGTATGGATAAAATATGTGCATATATATATATATATATATATATATATATATATATATATATAACAATATATATATATATATATATAATTTATTAATTTATTTATAATCCACAGAAATTTTACAATATATATGTCAAAAATGTTTAAGAAATTGAATTAAAAAAATTAATATGTAGAACATGTGTAGGAAGCCAGTGTTGAAATAAATATGTTGAGGAATATTAACAACAAATTAAGAAATAAAGTAAAACAAATAAAGGCAACTATCAGTTTATCAAATGGCTTTAAATAGTTCTGTGATATCATCTAGGGATTTGATCACTTCAGAAAGATTTAACTGGTTCTGTGATATCTTCCAGGAGTCCGATCTCTTTAGAAATTATGAACTGGTCATGCGCATACAACATTAGATGAGGCTTTTTGAATGTTTAACAGCATAGATGATTATTTCTTACCTAAAATCATCTCCTGTATTTTGTGTGGTTTCTTGGATACATGAAATCTCGATTACTTGTGTGCATGAAATAACGGTCAGCAATCTCCACAACATCGCAAGGATATATTTTGCTGAGAATCCATATGGGTTTCAAAATCTATTAAGTTTCATTGTACATGTATTAGAATAAAATATTACCTGCACAAGAAAAATATTATTCACAAGAGACATTATGGCATTCGCTCCAAATTTTATACAAAACATGCTATTGACAAAACCTTTGATTTAATTAAATGCAACAAAAACAAAACCTCTACACTGCACTGCTTACAAAAGGCCTTTGGCCTGGTCTACAAACAGTACTTAACTGTAAAAAAACCTCAAAAACTTTGCAAATGCGTCTTCAGCTTCTTGGAAGACAGAACTCTTCAAGCATAGGAGACGCCGAAATAGTGAGTTACCACACAAAAGGATGCCCACCAAACTCTATTGGTGGACTTACGTTATGGAACATATGCTTTAACTCTCTTCTCGTGATGGTTTCTCTTCTGGTGATGGAGAAGTTTAAAGCTGTGAACCAATTGATAAATTTAAGAGTTTCTCCGTTAAGTATGCATGTACGTATATTATCATTTGAAGAAGAATTACTTTATTTCAATTTTTCTCAGGTTAATTTTAAATAAATTGTAAATTTATTTTTAATATTCACAATTTTTATAAATTAAGAAGACATTTGGAGAATCAGTATAAAGTAAATAAAAAAAATCTTAACAGGAAGCATAACAAATTTTCAAATTTATATAAAAAAAATATGTTTTGATACTAGTAATTTTCATAATAGAAAACACTATGTAAAGGTCTATCAAAAGAGACAAATGCATTATGATATTCTGTTCGTTTATTTTATATTATATGTAAGTGTTGATTTAATAATAAAAGTATTGCAATAATACAAATGGTTGCATTTTAATTAAAACTTGTTTAAATAAAACTCTGTTGCATTTATTTTACGTTAATCCTTGCTAAAACCACAAATACTTACTTCAAACAACATTACTAAAATATTGGATAAGGTAAAATTAAAATCGTATGAAACTAACCAACTTGACAAATTATGTTATGAAATCATTTGAAATAATTTTATAAGGGAGAATAATATTTATTATGGAGGTGGAACAAATACTTTTATTAATGAATAAACATGATAATATATTTCGAAGTATTGCTTAAAATATTTAATTTAATGTTAAAATTCAATTTATTTCAGCTTTATAAAATCTTCTATATTTTAAAGTCATAATCTTCATTGACATATGATAAATTTTGTAAATAATCTTAGGTTTGCATTAAATCATCTTAAATTATTTTTAAATCAATCGTAACTATAAAGTAAAAATGGTATTGATGTCATAAAAACAAGAATAAATGGATTTGTTATGAAACACATATTTTCTTTCAAGAATATAAAAGAAATGAAAACATTTTTCTTATTTGTCATCAAAACTTTTAAAATTATGGAAGAAACACCCATAATTCATGAAACATTTAAAGAAATATTGTGTACCGCAGTGTAATTTTATGGAATTCTATATTTAACTCAAATATTTCATAATAAAAGAATGAATTTACAGCAAGTTATGCTATAAATTCAAGTAAGAAAAATGGTTAGGGGAGAAAAAAATTATTTAATATTAATTTAATTCTAATGCTATCAGTAAATTTTGTTGAATATAATATAAATATAAAATGAATAAATGTTGTGTAAAACTAAATGAAAATGGGAAAGCATATAATGTTATTTACCAAATTGCATTTTTGCAATTTATTTATAATGTAAATCCAAATTATACACCTACATTTATTTTGCAATTTTTTAGTATATTTATATACATTAGCTGTATTAACCAGGTTAGAAAATATCCGTCTTTGCTAACTATCTGTTGTTAATATCTTCCTATGTCAGTTCAAATTAAATTTATCTAGTTTTCTTCAGCAGGGCAATATTTTTAAATCACTTTTTTTAAATCGCTTTTTATTGGTTTAAATGTGCACAAATCGTTGATAGTAACTTTGGCCTTGAGTTTGGAACTGACTTTGGCTCTAAAAAAAAGACAGTTTGACTTTGGAAATGTTCTATAAAATCGTCATTTCTTTCATTCTTAAGTAGATGTGTGACGTAAGTATGCGAAAAATGTCAAAATTCAATAAAATTATACATATTCATTTTTTATGATTTCTCTAATTAATTTTTATTTACTTATGTAATTATTCTAATAGATCATTGATAAAAGAAGAGAATACTTTAAAATTTGTGAAAAAATTGCTATTTGTTTCTATTTAATCAATATTTTGTTATTTTTAAATATTTCGTTAATATACCTTCGCTATACTTACGTTATATACAATTACACTATTTTGTTATTTAAAATGTTACTAAATTTGATATTAATACCAAAAAATTGTAAATTTAATAAATTTATATAGGAAAGCATAAGGTTTAGAAATTTTACTTCTGTTTTACAATTTTATTCATTCTAAAAAATACATACTTGGTATATATTTGTTGTAGTATAATATTTTGTACTGCATTTTAAATTTTTAACTTTTTACTAAGAGGAAGAGTTTTCATTTTTCATTTGATGTATCTGAATCTAGCATAAAAAATCAGAAGCTATCAAGAAAAATATCAAAAATTCTTATCTTTTAGATTTTTTTCTGATATTTAGAAACATATGTAACGTTCTGAATCGAAAGGAATTTCCTGAAAAAATTTAAAGTATATATATATATATATATATATATTCAGTTTATATTGGTATAGATATCTGTAATAATATTGTTCATTAATGTTATACTCGAAAAATATAGGACCAATTGTGAGTAGAAAACTGCAAACTACATGCATAAATTTATATAATTAGATATCATAATTATAAATATTAACTAATTAATGCATCAAATCACAAATTTTCTGGCAATCATAACAAAAATTTGTATTAATTAAACTATTTGCATCCATTTATTATTCTCATTTACAATTGATGTTATATGTTTTTATATGGGATTTACTTTCAATTTTATCTATTGTACATTAATTTCAGTTGACATATAAATTATTTGTTAACTTATAATAGATTATGGGATTCTTCCAAACTTTATGATTACAGTCTGATTAATATAATTTTGAAATATAATGGAAATAAATTACAATGAAACATTTCCTGAAACAAGTATTTAACTTTAAGTAACAACTACAAATTCCAAGTCAAACCTTGAACAACTATGCTCTGACAGTCCAAAGTTCATACGTTACTCGGCATAACAGTTTGAATGGAAATCTTGAGGTATTCTTCAAGCTGCGTGAGAAGTCACTTAATATTTAACGCAATCAATCATGAATTTAATTCCAAATTTGACATATTTCAAGCCAAAATTTGTCAAATATATTTCGATTACAATGTTATGAAATCAAATTGTTATATATTAAAGCTTCGGAGAGAAATGTATCATGGCTTTCTATAATTCGAATATAATTAAATAATTGTAAATTTTCAATTATTTAAATCGCATTTCTTTTTTGTTTAAAACATTTATGTAATTGTATTTATAATATAACCTCTTGTATTTTGAAGAAGGAAATTCAAATTTAAAGCGCTGTAATTTATAACAATTTCAACAGTGTATGGTTTTTATTTTGTAGCTATTACTTCAAATATGAATATAAAGCACTAATAACTTTTTATTAAATAATAATTCATAAAGATATATTAAGAAATTATTTTTATACCACTAAAAACACAGAAATTAGTGAAACAAAATAAACTTTTTATGTAGGAATTTTCTGTAGCCAGATTGAAAATTCACATATCATCACTTCTGTTTATTAAATTTATCATTATTTTTTTCAACATGAGATCTAAGTTTTAAAGTATATTAACATATATTCTTTGTAATAGATTTGAAATTAGAGGTTTTTCTTCAGATTTAAATCTTTCTTTACTTTATTGTTTTCTTTGTGTAGTTCTTTATATAGTCATAGCTTCTCTATTTACATAATTTAGCATAATTCCCGTTGGACTTTATTTATTAAATCTAAAAATTGTAAGCAAATTATAACCACCGATAATATCATTTGGTGAAAATAAAAACTGTTAATTCTTATTTATGACGCAGTATAATGCGAAGAATTTATTAAAAGTTGCTTTAATGCATATAGATTACCTTTTAGTTATACTCCTTGCAGCAGAGTAGTAGTAGTATCTCCGTATAACTCTAACTCATATAAATATTGCTAAAAATCTGGTAGGAATTTAACAACACATAGGAACATTTTTTCCCATATATATATATATATATATATATATATATATATATATATATATATATATATATATATATATATATATATGACCCATATGTTTTAAGTGTAACGGTGCATATTTTTTTAAGCAAAATGAGTAGAAGGCTTGACTCCTTTCCTGTTTCAGGATTTATAAGAATAAATTGGATGCAATTAGATACAATAATTTTCCCTTTCTGTCTTAGTTTGTCAATGATATAATAATCATCAATACTTTTGCAATAAATTCCCTTTCTATGGGCATTTTTATATTTTTGCCTATGCACTTCAAGGTACAAGGATTAATTATTTACCATCAACAAGTTTATATTAAATTTCATTTATATCGTATCACTATTCATAACTATAGATTTAATCATTATTTTATCATTTTTGTTTCATTGTCTTTGTGCCGGATTTGATTTCAACTTTTATTGGTTTACTTAATGAGTCATCTTAATTATTCTTGTAAATTAAAAGACCTTCAGCGCCTCGATAAAATTCTTGCAGCAAGAAAAGTTCAACGCGTTACAAGCATTGATGAATCTCTTTTTTGTCTAATATTTATCAAATGTGTAATAGTCAGTGACAATTTTAAATGAATTTCTTTGTAAATAGTCGCAAAATATTTTTCATACTTCATTAAAAATCATCCCTAAATCATTCATCAGTTAGGCAACGACAATATTTCACGATAAATTTTCTGAGACATACTGACATTCCCAAGAAATTATTGAAGAGTTTCAAATGGTTTGATTCTAGGAAAGTATTACTGCAGTAGTTTCCAAGGTATATGGAAAAACTTCGATGACAGAGCACAAGAAATGATTATCCAACGTTTAGTTTATGAAACATAAATGTTTGCAAGCAATATCAACAGTCCTCAGAATATACATAT
>JAPDSC010059832.1:3489-15408 GCA_026290005.1 Latrodectus geometricus
TATATATATATATATATATATATATATATATATATATATAAGTTCTTGAATTCTGTGACAAATTTTTGCCGAAAGACATTTGTTTTAATTTTCATTTCTGAAGTTACGAAAACTTCATCCAAATTTGGTAAATAACAAAATATCTAAAGTTGAAAATGCCTTTTAGTCAATTAATAAATTAATAAAAACAATATATAAGCTTTTACTAAGCTAGAATTTTTTACTTATAAATATATTAATAAATATATTACAAAAAAAGTGTTTCAGGTTTTCAATGTTCTTAAAACGAATTTCGAAAATCAGCTGTGAATTTTACATGCATGAATGCTCTTTTGTAAAATGAAAATTTTATAAGTTTTGACATCATAGACTTAAATTGAAGAAATATGTGAATGTGCAAACATTTATGAAAATATTACTGCTAATTCATAACCTTATCAGCGATTTGATAAGAATTTTTATTACTATATACCTTACAATATTTATTACCTAGCATATAATATATTCCTCAGTTTATTTTTCATTCTTTTTCACTAGGAGTGAATGCGATAAATTTAATTTGGCATTCTGCCATCTTCTTTATTATTTGCACCGAAAGAGCTCAACTACACTTATTTCCGCATTCTTTAGGTAGTTAGGGTTGTTTAACGCACGTTTAATTTATAAAATTATTCACTAAAGGACAATTGAGTAGCAAAATATTTAATTTTTGTGTGGAAATTATGAATAAAGAGCCTTTTTATAGCTACTTTAAATTTATCATAATGATAAGTCCAAAAAAATAAAAATAATAATAAACGAGAAATTAACTCAGTTGGGGCTTATTTTGTTACCACAAAATATGTAAATTCTCTGCTTAAAATTCAATTTATTTTAAGCAGAGAATTTACATATTTTATTTAATTTGCCTGTAATTTTTAAATTACAGGCATTCATATTAGTTTGCTGTAATTTAATGAATTGCAGGCAAACTAATATGAATTACAAACAATAAAATATGGTTTTGTATTCATATTCAAATATTGGCTCGAAATCAGTTGAGAAATATTGTTGAAAAAGGAAGAGTCGATAGAAAAAATTTCTTAAATAATTCTTAATTAATTAAATAGTTTTCTTAATTAATTAAATAATTTTGAGATACAGATCTGTTGGCAGTTTGTGTGTCTCAAACAGCAAGGAAACAAATTGAAATAATCTTTCTTTTAAGCACTCACATAGTTTGGTTTTAAAACGCTTGGATTTTAAAAAAGGAAACTCTGATTCAGCTTATTGAAATGAGGAAAGTAATTCTCAAATACGAAAAAATAGAAAAATTGTTCCTTAAATAGATCAAAATCAGGCCAATTCAATTTAACTGCATTAATTGTGAACATAGTTAGTAGGTAAAGAGACAATAAATTAATTTTATAAAATTATTATTATTTTATTGTCCTTCAAATATAAGCGTTGTTAAAATAAAAAAAAATAAAAATAAAAAAAAAAAGTTCACTAATAATATTTAGGGAAAGGCGAGAATATCTTGCAGTTAAAACTCTAGATTCGTTGGAAATGCTGAACTACCAAGAAATATGATCATAACCCAGTTTTTAGCTCGATTTGGTGTAGTACTTATAATAGTATACTCAGCTTAGCATGAAAAATTCTACAAGTAAGCTTTCTGTAAGGAAATATTTAAACTGAGAAGAGAGAAAGAGAAACTGGTTTGTATATCTGTGTGTGTGAAAGGAATATATATATATATATATATATATATATATATATATATTAGGTTGGGGAAAAAGTAATCCATTATTTTTTCGATAGACGTCTGTAGTGATCGATATCTCGTGAGGTATCTATCAAACAATTTCAGATTTATGCTCGTTGGAAAGGTGACATTTGACACTAAAATATCCTCTTGTGGTTTTTTGTTTGATTAATTCAGTTACGAGTACAAGGTTTTAAAAATGGAAGACAACAAACAGAAAATTCGATACATTTTCATTTTTTTCTTATAACGGTGAAAAAAATAGCCGGGGCACTAAAATTGTGAAAGGTGTTTATCGTCCTATACAAGACTGTAACAACCAGTTACGTACAATTTTTGTTTCGTCGATTCCGTTCGGGTATTTTTGATGTTAGAGATGCACCTCGCATGTGGATACAGCATCGTCGAAAATGTCTATAAAATATCAAAAATGATCGAAGATAAATAAATAGAAGACTCAGCTGCAGTCTCAGAATTATATACACACATACACTTGACAATGATCGAAAATTTTACCTTATATACCCTCCATAACGCAGTGTCAAAAAATTATAAATCACTAAATCTTTCTTATTTTCGACTAACGAACAGTTAAAAATATAATTAAATTACTTTGCTGTTTACCTAATACGTTGTGTTTAAAACGAAGTGTGACTGTTTTATATTAACCCGTTACAATTAACAAGTTCTTTCAAATATTAATTGGTACTTAAAAAGTAAATAGCGTGATAAAGTGTACGATTCAATTTAATAAAAATAAAGAATCAAATTCTACTTGAATTATAAATACATATAGTATATATAAGCAAATTTCTTAGACAGTTTTTTTTTTTTATCCCCATAAGATATAAACTTAACAGATATGATTTTTTTTAATTACAAAATGAGGTAAGAAAAAAACGTATTATGATATTTTCAAATATAATTTCTCAAAAATTGGGATTTTCCAAAGTAGTTTCCATATATTTTTAACTATGATTTTTATTTTAATGTGCATGTCAGCAGTCGTAACGCGCAAGACATAAAAATCTACATGAAAGCTGTTTTAAACCTTTTTACAAAGTGAATCCAAAAGAAGTTACATAAAGTTCACGTAAAAATAATGGATTTCTTTTTCCCCAACCTAATATATATATAGTAAGATTAACTAATTAGTATAATCTATCTCTGTAATTTAAAAGATAGTAAATGATTAAATGATCTATGCTACAGACATTTGGATATATATGTAAAAAGAATTACTATATTTCTGCATTTCTGCTCAAAAATTAACTACATTTTACAGAAACATTACGGTATTTTATAGAAGTAAAATTAAAACAACGCTTTTTTTTACAGAAAAAGCTAAATCTCATACATGTTTTAATAATTTTGTATAGGTATTTTGGAACTAGAATGAAAATTTTCAAATATCAGGTTAATTAATAACATCTCTTCTGTCTTTAAAAATACATGCCTGATAAAATCCATTTCTGATTTGGAATGACAGTTAATCAAAGGATTTATAACAGTTTAGTAAGTGTAAAAGAGCTTAAGCTATTCACAGATCATATTTTTGAAAAAAAAAGATAATTAATTATTTAAGAAAGATGAACAATTGATGAATCAACGTCGTTGGATAATGATCATCTATGAATTTTATGCAAAAATAATACATCGAAATGCCACCAATCTGCATAACATTTGGGAAACATAGTGTCATTTATGGTATATAAAATTAAAAATTGGTGATATTATTATTGTTTCTTCATTTTTCATTTTAATAATAATAATATGCAATAAATAATCGAAGGTTATTACAATACAATAAAAAGACGTGGTGTCTTGGTTAGTTCGGGCTTCGTTCTCGTAAGGGAGTGAAATTGAGTGTGAATTTAGGCACGTAAAATACATCGTGCTTGTAATGCCCCTTAATGTGTGGCAGTCATCTGCTAGGTTCCTGCTTTTAAATTACGAAAACTCACCCACTTTCAAGACTACGGTATCACAAAATTGTATAAAATCTCCCTTATATAAGATAGTCACTTCCGCCCTTTGTTATGCTGAATGATGTAAATTTTAGTAGTCAAGCATTATATACCAACAACATTACAATAAAAGCCTACATCAAAGTTACAGAATCAACTATTATTTTGCGAACAAAACACCTCGATTTTTCAAATAAATACATTTGTTCAATCCGTCATTATCATTTGCAACAAAGTTAGTCTAAAAATGTTTTCTGAAATAGTTTTCATCTTGATAAAATGCTCATTTTCTATCCATTACTTGTAGTGGCAAACCTACCATACAGATCAAGTAGGTTTATTATTTATAATACTTTTAACTTTGCCGTACAGTCAGAGTTAAGGAAAGCTGTTGGCCTATTGAAATATGGATGCTTACTAACCTCGTAGTTTTCTTTTGTATATCTGGTAGTATAATTGTATTATTACCCAATAAGAGTGATGTCATATTTATACACATGGACAATATTGCTAAGGATTATTAGTGTTCCAGATCATAAAAATGAAAAGTCTTCAGAAGAAAGAGTAATTAGTGTTATCTAAAAAGAGATAACTAACATATTAGGTTGGGGAAAAAGAAATCCATTATTTTTACGTGAACTTTATGTAACTTCTTTTGGATTCACTTTATAAAAAGGTTTAAAACAGCTTTCGTGTAGATTTTTAGGTCTTGCGCGTTACGACTGCTGACATGCGGTTAACTTCGATCATTTTTGATATTTTATAGACATTTTCGACGATGCTGTATCCACATGCGAGGTGCATCTCTAACATCAAAAATACCCGAACTGAATCGACGAAACAAAAATTGTACGTAACTGGTTGTTACAGTCTTATATAGACGATAAACACCTTTCACAATTTTAGCCACCCGGCTATCTTTTTTGCCGTTACAAGAGAAAAACGAAAATGTATCGAATTTTCTGTTTGTTGTCTTCCATTTTTAAAACAATGTACTCGTAACTGAATTAATCAAACAAAAAACCGCAAGAGGATATTTTAGTGTCAAATGTCACCTTTCCAACGAGCATAAATCTGAAATTGTTTGATAGATACCTCACGAGATATCGATCACTACAGACGTCTACCGAAAAAATAATGGATTACTTTTTCCCCAAACTAATACTAATCAATTACGATTACTGACTGGAAATTGCATGAAATTTGACGTAATCTGTTGACAAAACCTTAATACAGATAAATTTCTCTAATTTCTGATTTCCATTCATTTTTATATCCTTATCTTTTTTTAAGAGAAATGAACTTCCATTGAAGCGAATATTGTTCATTCGCTTGAAACATTCGAACATTCGGATTGATGACTCTAGATTCCTGATAATGCAAACTCTCCAAAGAATGAGCAAGACAGAATTATTAATAGTTAATTTTATGTTTTTTCAAAACATGTTTATTTTAGGAGTGAGCATATAAAGTACTGGGAAAATTTTCACTTTAACAAATATTTTATAATTTTACGTATTTCTCAGTTTCATTTTATTTTAATTACTACTAAATTAATTACCTCATTTATTAACATTCAATTTAATTTGACGTACATTTGAAATAATGAAGAGGATAAGTTTCATTGTCAAATACGATCTTGCAGAAATAAACTCTTTTGTTTGTAAAGGTGATGGTTGTTTCACATCTAGCTAACTACTTTTGTTACATTTATTACATGGAGGTTTAAGTTATAAAATGATCAAAATTTTTAAAAAATAGTCGATTATAAATAAGTTAAAACTTTTTTTAGTTTTGTATTTTATTTATGTCATGTTAAAATCATATTAAGCCTTATGAAAAAATGTTTTGTTTTCGTCACCGAATAACAAAACTTCTATATCCTGTGATTTGAATGTTTCTACAAAGACATATAAAACTATCCACTATTATAGAAAATATATTTAAAATCCACACAATTGTAAAATGTTTGAATTTAATGAGTATAGTTAATGATAAATACAAATTAACTTCACTCCATGACAAAAAATTATTTTTTTTATATATATAAAGAATGTGACTAATATTAACAACATGAACTAAATACATAATCAATAAATAACAAATGCTTAAATCACATCTTATATTTTTCAAACACTGAATTAAAAAAATTATATTAATGCACTAAGCTTTTAACTATAAGCATACTTGCTTAATATTTGAATAATTAAAATTATGTTAAGAATTGCAATTACTTTTATACTAGTTAAAAGTAAAAAAAAGGGTTTAAGAGATTAATATACTAATATTTATTATTATTATTATTATTATTTTGTTAAACCTAAATATTACTTCTATATTTAATTTATAGAATATTTCTTAAAAATACTCTAGTAGCTATTTTCTAATAAAATTATACTTTTCTGATATTTTAACGTTAAATATTTGTTTTAAATTCTAAATTTTTTTGTAAAATAAATAAATAATAAATATTTATAAATGTAAAGCAAACTAAGCAAGATTACAATTTTAATGTATTAAATGTTTTCAAAATTTAAAAAAATCATTAATTCTGCTATAACTTTTAAGCCTCGTGAAGAATATTAAGGAATATCAGCATTTTGATATAAATTTCAGGTCAATAAAATTTCTTTGTACTATGTATAACATTTCCAGCATTTTTCTCTGAGATTGTCCAGCAATAATCTATCCACAAAGTCCGTTGCCAGCGATCATGTTCTTAGTGCAAATAAGAGGGAATTGTGTTGCTTTCAGAAGAAAGTTCGTTATCCCCGAACACCCGTCGCAGCAGGCCTCCAGTGGACAGAAGAGAACGTACCATGGGGCGAAGAAGTATCCAATCGGATAGCCAATAAATATGAGGATGACGAACCACATAATGGAGAACAAGCACTTGCACATGTTTGCTCTGAAATAGAAACACTCTAAATTTTTTTTGTGTTAAAATGAAACATTAATATAAGCAATTAACACTTCTTAAATTTCCGTTATATACAATCTAAAATAAATCTATTTTTTACTAGATTTAGAAGGTACTATATTTTTTTAAAACGAATATATTTTTCCTTTACATATAAAACATTTTAAAATTCTATTTTATCATGTGATTCCTCATTATTATAAAAAGTGAATTTTCTTATTATATTTATACACTAATTTACTGTTTTCTGGAATTCAGATAAGAATGCGAGAAAATTTATGCATTTTCAATTAAAATAAATTTTTTAATATATAAATTTATTTTATTTTCAGATTTTTTTTTTATAAAATTTCCTTTTAATTTTGGTATTTTTTAACATTAATTGAATTATAATAAACTTATAAAAATTACATAAAATTTTAGCATACAACATATTACATTTACATCCAAGTTAAACTTAAGTAATGTTTTATGTCAAAGAATAAGTTGCAATACAAAACAGCAGCATATAAACTGTGGTTCCCTATTCAATCCATATAAAATTCCATTTCCAGACCTATTTGTTCCTATTTGAAATTATTTTTAACATTTATAAGATCCCATACAAAAAGTCGATTTATACATATACTTCAAATTGGTACAATTTAAATATTAATCCCTTCTTTAAATGCTTTTTGTCTAATAAATATTGTATATCTTATTCAAAATAGTAATTTAAAAATTCAATTTTTATCCATATAAGTCATAATTTTTGGTTTGAAAAGGATCAATCTAAGCCCTTTAAATTGGCTTTAAAATATAGTTTCTTATATTAGAACATTATTTTCATTTGAAGTAGAAGCATAATTTTCACATATCTTCCATTTGTTTAATTTTTAACTATTTTCGTATCTAATTACAAGTGTAATGAAAAGTGTGATTGCGCATTTCTGTTCTAGAAAATTTTAAAAAAAAATAATTGTCCTAGAAAGTTGTTAAGTGTATAAAAAAATAAGTGAAATAGACTAAGAAAAACATTTACAAATTTTTTGATGAAAAAATTGGAGAGAAAATCCAAACAATAAAAAGAATTCTGCGATACTGAATTACTTTCAAAAGTAAGTTTATTTAAGTACAGAATTGGTGTCTGAAAATAATTTATTTGTATTAAAATATATTAACAAGTTGTATTATAAAAATATGTAATTTTCTATTGTTCATTGCTGCTCTAATCACGTATCATGGTGTTTACTTAAATTTTTACCAAAATGGGAAATGATTACAAAAAATTAATGGTGCACTGCTGTGCAAAACTTAAGCGACAATGTAACTTTTAAATAGATACTCATGAAATTGCAGGGGAAAGGAGTTCTTGTGATCATTTCAATGAACATGCCATTGAATATGGAGATCATGCACATGCAAATGTCTGGAAGAAAACGTGACAATGTGACGGGAGCGTTCGCAAAAACGCATGAGGAGCGAACATCACAACACCACAATAAAAGGAAAAAAGCTGTGACGTAATCAAAGACATTCGCTGCAAATGAATTATTTCATATAATATATAGCTATGTTATTATGATATATATATATGAGTTACGAATTTAATTTTAAGCATCAATGAAAGAAAGATATTTTCAGTATGTTAAGATAATATTATTCTAACTGCTCTAAATGTAAAAATAGTTATAATATTAATCTTTAATTTGTTATATTGTTAGTTGAATAATAATAAGTATTTATCTAATTGATTAATGTTTCATAAAAAATTGCCTTAAAATTTAAAATTTATATTTTTCGTATATTTCTGTAGGGGATATCTTACAATTTTATATATATATTTATATAGAAAAAAATTGATAAAAAATTACTCAGCATGAATTAAAAAATATAATGCATAGATGCTGTCATTTGAAATCAAGGAACACATGGCTGAAAACTGGGTTTTAAAAATGTGTGAAATTGTGTATGTGGGTGTTTGTAGCGAGGGAAAATGGTTAAAAAAATTTTAAGACATCCTTTATTCTCAATCATGATAATCGACAATATTTTTAAAACGATTTACGCTGTTGGGCCAAAATATATATATTCTATATAAAAAGATGATTGAACATAAACTTTTTCAATATATAAATTATAAACTGCATTTCTCACAATAGTGTCAGTTTCTAAAATATATGTCGGAGTAAAATTTACACAATAATTAATAACCATCATTTGTATATAATGATTTTGAAGTCCGATTGATTATTCCAGCCTTTCAGTGACTATTTTCGTAGCAAACATTGATATGCTGATTGCTTAATGATTACAGTTTATACGTAAAATGGCAAATAACTCTATACCATATGCTATGATCGTAAAATTAAAAGTTTTACATAAACTTACATACCGATTGCCGTACAAGTTAATGAATATCTGTATTTCATATTGGTACATCAAGATTTTATTTGGAAAGTAAATAAACTTGTCGATGTTACTATAGAAAAGGATCTGTTTTTACCTTAATCATGTAAAGGAAGACTGGAATGTGTTAGTGAATGTATGAGGGCGTATATTTCATTAAATGGCCACACAATGACCGTTATATCGTCTCAGAAAGCATCCTACTATAGGATAAAGCTTGATGCATGTGGAAAAATGTTAATTGAGAACTTTAATAGGCTATTTTGAGCATGGGTTGCCTTGTATCTTTGGAGAGATTTAGAAAGAATTGTTGTATTTAAACTATCCCGAACCCTTAAATGTTTTTAAACTAACTTGGTATAAGTGTAGACGCTAGAAAAATTAGTTGATGTAATAAATGAACGATAATGAACATGAAACTTCATTGTCACACATATTTAGTTCTAGAGAAATATCCCTATATATATAAATTCCACTGTAAAAGTGGTCTCCTCTTACATTCAGGTATATTATTGCTCTTGTGGGTGTTTTGCCTTTTCAAATCCAAAATAAACGTTTTTTTTTTCTTTTTCTTTTGTACTATATTATTATAATATGTACTATTTTGCTAATAGTTTTGCAAAAAATATTTTGGAAAGTCAATTAACAATAATCCATTTCACCTAACAACACATTTCATTCTACTATCATCATTTTTTCCTTCAATTTCTCGGAACCAGAGTATTTACTGTCATTTACCTAAAATTGGTTTTCTAGATTAACACTTTGATATCGCGTTGGGGATTGCCAAACGGCTTATCGCTGCTGTAAGGCATTTTAATGACGACCGCGTAATTGCCTTCGGGGTGTTCTTTTCATAAATAATGGGGTCGTATTCCGATGTCACAATGAAGGAAACCGGAAAATTTCCAAACACTCATTTCGACTGGACACGCAGAAGGTAGAAACGCAGCATTCATCCCCCGTTGTTCAGCAGTGGCTGGGATTGAGACCGGGACATTTCGCTATGAAAAAGTTCATCATAACATTTAATTCGAAATTAGAAATGCTATAAAACTACTTTTTTTTTTCAGAATGCTATTTCATAAATCGAATCAGCCAAGATGTTAGTAGAATCACTAGCATTTTGGTATTTCGTTTAGTTATTCAAATATTCGATTGTCACCTCAAATAAGGATATTTGTAGTGGTTCGGATAATTACTTTAATACATGGATCCCGGCCCAATTCATGTTTGTGTGTAATGAATGACATCGACAAAATAAATTTAAGCTCTTATGAAATTTTTTTCGCTAGAAATACATATTTAAATTGACATTTTTATATAAATTTAAATATATATATGTGTGTGTATATAAATTGGAAAAAACACACCTAATCCAAGTGATGATATCCATTTCCTTACATCATTTTTGAAAATGTAAATAATAAATTTTGCTAAATTAATTTCCCTTATCATGTTGAATCAACCCCATTAAATTGCTTGTGAGAAAAATTGATGTGTATAATAAATAATTTCATTACAATTTTCTCTACTTTACAAATAAGATGTTTACGAATGATTTTTCAAAATTTTATAATTTTATATTTTTTTCATAGTTTTAGCCAATTTTTTAATTGCGTTTAAATGTCGTCGTTCCTTTGACACTTTCAAGAAAACTCTAAAAGGAGTATTAATAGCTATTTTCTAAAATATTAGCTTAACGAACGTGATAATTAAAATATTTAAATTGCAATAAGAATATAATTACACATATAAAAGAACAGTCAACGCTTACCTTTGAAAATGCTTACTTTAACCGTAAAATGTATGAGGTTTAAGAGTAGAACTCTGAATAACTTTAAGATAGTAACTTGCTTTGAATCTTGACTTAACATTCCTTATCAGTTGTGCCTGATAAAAAATAATCTAATGAAAACAAAATAGAATGAAAAATAATGTAATGCCGAAATACAGTATCCACTTCAGAATACTAAAATTTTGATACCAATGATAACAATGTTACTTTAGTAATTTCTTTTTAGAAACCATGAATATCGATTTCTTTTCATATATGGTGGTTAATTATGTTAAAAAATTTATTAGATATAAAGAAAGAAAAGGTGTAAAACAAATGGAAACTATTTTAAAAGTATGGATAAAAGTGCTGTCATTTACTTTTAAGATAGTCATGTACAGCAGACAGCTTTATAAAGACTCATAAATGGACACCTGAAATGTTACGAAGGAAACAAGATTTTTTTTACGAGTAGGAAATGCAATATCACACATTTTACACCTAACCATTTGCTTTCCTGCTTTAGATTTTAAAACTATTTTATAACATAAAAAGCTATTAAGAGTACTTCAACCAATTATTATTTATAAGAATGGCTATGATTTCTAGGAACAATCGTTCAATCAAAAATATTTTCAGAATGATTTAAGTCAGCTACTGGAAAATTTGGATTATGATAACCTTCTACACTTCAGTCAGCAGAGCAATAATTTTATACATCATATAATTATGATCTTTTTTTTTCGATTGATGTCATAAAATAATACAAGTCTGAGAATCCCGCTCAAGTAATTATGTCCATCTTATTTTTTAAATTTATATAAGGCTATAATTGGCGGATTTCAGAATTTCTATAATGGATTTTAAAAGAACATGAAATGATACAAAAGAAGCTTGTAAGTCAGGCACGAAAACTGGAATCGGTGAAAGATATAGATAGAAAAAGATAGATATTTCTATAAATTTTGGATATAGCTAAAGGCTTTAAAATTTGAGTTTTGAACATTAATTAAAAGAGAAAAATTTCATGATTTTGAAAACATTTAAAAACGATAAAAACTTACTTAGCCATGATCTCAACTGTAACAAAACAAATAATCACTTTATGGTTAATATATTT
>JAPDSC010059835.1:0-16768 GCA_026290005.1 Latrodectus geometricus
GAAATTTAATTAGCGACCAATGATAAAGCTAAAACAAACGAATAATTATTGAGCATGCGCGAGAAAACGCTTCAAATTCGTGAGTTGGCGAAGTAGGGGACCTAAAGCGCAGATTAACCAATATTTTATAAGAACTCTATCTAGGCTTTAAAAGTTTGTTTTGTAAACTTTTTCATCAAATGTTTTCTACCGTTTTATATGCATTCGAATCTTGGAATCTTCCATTCTTTGTTGGCATCAGAATATTGAACTACATGACAACCACATTTAAACACACATGGAAGACTGCAGAACAGTTTGCATTTTATAAAGTTTCAAATTATTTATTTGTTGATTAATATAAATAATTTTAGCCAATATATCTCACTTTTAGCCGCAATATTACGTCAAGAATAAATTCAACTTATTATACAAAAAAAAAAAAAAAAAAAAAAAAAAAAAAAAAAAAAAAAAATTGTGTGACTATTTTATCAACTAAACCATTAAATTTAAAGACAATATAAACTGCTTTTATTTACATTAAAAAATACTTGTAATTTAGATACAAAATGTAAGACATTAGCCAAGTTTACTTTGTTAGGCATATAGAGAACAAGGTTTGCTACCTTTGTCTTAGGAAAACTATGAGCGTAGATGGCGTTTTGCAACAAAATCATATATTAATATGACCACAGAATGGTATGTAGCATATTTCGTATTTCATATGTAACATTTTGAGGATTGTGAAGTTAATTTTAATAACTGCCTATTAAAGCAAGAAAAATTATTTATATCTGCATCAAAATCGGACATAATGTTAATATTCACATGATTTTTATAATAAAGTTCTTTTTACTGATATATAATCCTATTTTCTTTGGATTTTCAACATTTTACTGATGTTGTGCAATTGTTGTTCGTATTGATCTTGTTCAACTGTATGAATATTTAGAATCACTCGGAAATAAGTAATGAGAGATCTAAGATAATTCCTACAAAAACCTTTTTTCAGTGTAATTTATAACCGATGACCTTTATTTCTATTCGAATCTAAAAAGGCATGGTATGGAAATTAAATCATTTGTTGCGATTCACAACTTTAGCAATCTAAATTCAATATTTAAGTTTTGCAGTTTGATTTTTTTTTTACATCTGTGTAACATCTTTCTTGTGGTGACTAATTTGGCTAGGGCTTTGACACGAATTCTTTGGAAAGTAAAATTAAGAACATTAATTTGGCCTAATGTTGCAATTTAGAATGGCTACGAATGGTGCATTTCTGCGATATAGTTTGAAAGTATTCTTCATCACAAATGAAAATTAATGATATGAAATAAAATTATGGGATTGCATTATTTACAGAGAGTTTAAATTTTTCTTAATAGAGTACTAATCTGACTAATTAGATCAGACAATCTCTGTTACGAGACTATATATATTATCAGACTGGATCTTCAGACCTTGACGGTTTTACTTGAGCATAACATGACATAAATGGAATTCTTCAGCTGATTGGACTAACTTGCAATTTTTATTATGAAGATGGGATGTATTTTAATACCAGTCCAAGTTTCTATAACAAATTGTGTCAGTAGAATCGCATTGTGATAACCACTTTCTAACATCTTATCATGGGAGAACCTCAAGTAATGGGTTCGTTGCTTCAGACATAAACTTGAAGATATGGCAGGCTGAACCAAGTCTGCAGCAAGTTGGTGAATTTTCATTACCTTTGCAAATGACACCCACCTTTTACATCAATAATACATAGTGTACCATAATTTTGTCACTGTATAATCTGAGATATGGCATTACGTGGTTACAACATCATCACTTGAACAATAAACAAACTTCGTACCGAATCACTGTAGCATTTATCTACTAAGGCCAGTGGTTATTTTCCTTTGTCATTTGGATAAATCATGTTCTTGATCAACCACAATAAAGAGGATATTTTCTACTTTACGTTTCCCATTATGATTGCCAAGATTCTTTATATCATTGGCTAAGGGCTGCTGACAACAGAAGTAAGAAGTCTTCATAATAAGATGATCCTTTCTTAGTCTGACCTTCTATTTTGCAATAATGACTCTAAATTATGCCTGAAGACATTTTACTTGAGTATCCGTAAAACTTCGATTTGTCGCAACGTTCAAAGTGTAGTTTGTGAATATGATCCACTAGTTAATCTAATTTTGTAATTTGCGTTTATTATAACGTCACGCAATAAACAGCCAACAACGCAATTTTAGCATTAAAATAATTTTTTGTATAATTTCAATAAGTGAAACTAATAAAACACTTTTTAAATATTCTTAAACCATTTGAGAAAAAAAAGAGTAGGATTTATGTTGGTAGATTTGTAAATTATCAAATATTTATCGATGCTAAACAACTATCAATTTTATTAGTAAGCATTTAGTGAATTAATATTTCATTCGCAAATTTGCTTACAGTTAAGAAATGTTTCTTTCCAGTGGACATTATTAAATAACTATCGATGACTGTCAAGTATTGATCATTATTAATAATCATAATTAATATTTTAATTAATAGTTTAGTCTTTCTTTCGTACTAACACTGTTCACTAATCAAGATAAAACGTTTCTTGTTCTGGGAAGCTGTTGCTTTATTCTTGTATAACTCATAAATTATCATATAATTAGCGTTGGTTGTCATTAGTATACGAAGTTTATACATTATCTAACTGTTAATTAATACAATTGTACTCATGAATAACTATTCAACGTTTCATTTATGTTTGTAGTTATAAATATGATAAAGAAATATTTTATCCCCGTAGAATTCTTAAATTATTAAATCATAATCGATGACAATTATTAGTCATAATGATTATTTGCAGAAATTAATAAATCTTTGTTATCCGTTCATTTATCATTCATTAGCATAGCGATAAACATTTCTCACTCAACGAATGAGATTATTGTGCAAATAACTATCAATGATAGTTATAATTGCTAAATATCTGTTAGTCCTGATTAACAATTAACTTTATTCACGTGTGCCTTCGGAATTCCCTCAGAGGTGGTATCTTACAAAATGCAAAAAATAAGTATTTTTACACATTAGTTTGATTAAAAATGTAAATGGTAAAAAAATATAAAATTATGAAAGATATAGCAACGAAAAAATTTCAGTGTTAAAGTAAATATTTAAGAGTCGGCCAATGGCTCAGTAGTTAGCATTCCTAACTCCTGGGGTTGGAATTCCGATTTGGGCAAGGACGTTTGCTTTCTCTCTGTGTTTTCCTTGTCCTTTCTTTTGAGATGATAGATAGCTCGCCTTATAAACGGGTTTGTGGTGGTGTGACGTGGGTAATGCTTCTCGCCTTCGTGACTTGGTTCACAGGTGCCCACCGGGTAATGCTAAATGAGTAGCAGTTTTCGGCCTTGTTGTGGGCGACGAGTCAATAACCCCACCATTAGAAAGAAAAAAAAAAGATTTGACGTGAAATAAAAATCTATAAATTATGTTCAACGTTAGCATCCATTAAGTATTTAAGTTAAAGTAAAATAAGTGTGAAGCCATGTGAACTTGGACAGTATTTTAAAACAATCTTGTAAAAACATTAAAACTTACTAAAATCAGAAGCTAACTAATAAACGGATTTAACTGCTTCTTCGATTTTAAAATAATTGCAGAATACTTTTAAGGAGTCCCCCCCCTATTGATTATATCATTTGATTTCCAACCATTGTTAAACAAAAGATCTCCCATTCATATGCATGGTAATTTTTTTTGGTGCAATTAATTTCCTAAATAACAAGATCTCAAAATACGTTACAAAATTTCCCGAATTTTTATTAATTAGAATATTAAAAGTCGAATGCTTTCCTGGAAAGTTATGGAAGCATTTCTTTTGTAAAGCAGATGCTTTAATCACAAAACAATAGAACAGGGAAACTTTCGAGGAACTGGTTAAGATAATTCCAAGGTTAAAATGAAATAAAACAAATGCGCATTGTAATGAGTCTTTTGGTGTCTTTAACAGTTTAAAATCAATCCTTTTTAGTTCTGTTTAAACAAAGGATGAAGCACGTATGAAAATTTTAATACGTTTCATTTTTCCAAATTTAACAAATTTGATTTAGAATTACGATTTTCTTATTTTAAAAATTTTATTATATTTCCAAAGATCTGCTCGAAAATTGCATTTAATTTTGTCCATTATGTTCTTTAATAAACTGTAGAAATTTTCTACAAATTTTGTGAGCTCAACAAAATTTTGAGCTTAATATGTGATATAAAAATGTTGGAAGAAACTAATTGTTGGAAGTAGGCGTGATGCAATAAAATCTGCGAAGAAATGCATGTTTTTGTACGTCTGAAGCTTTTTCGAATATATTGTTATTTATTATACTTGGCGAAGGTAAGCCCGCCCGCCTGAGAGAATGAAGTCAGAAAAAGCGCCCCCCGTTTTTGAACAGAGCACTCCCCCTCCCACACACACGACTTGGCTCATAGATAGCAATCCCATCTAGAACTTCCAATTTAGAGATAAGAAACCAGAGGAAACCCAAGGCTTGGCTCCTAACACCCCTAGGTATTAATTTGTAATGGGAAAACGGAGAACGTTGCGACATATTTTACGTGCCCTAGTCTAGTCGCTATTAGTGAACACGATGGGAATCGAACCCACAACCTTGCGATTGAGAGACTGATGCCCTAACCAAATGGGCTACCGCGGAATTTTTTCATATTTAATAATAATAATCAGCTTTCATTTCTTTATTTAGATAATTATAAACCAAGCTTAAAAACCTTGGTTTGTTTGCCCCCCAACAGTCACCTTTTGGACACAATGATTAATTGATCTTTTGTAATTAGAGTGATATTCTGAACTGGTACAAATATCCAATCCCAAGGTAGGCATCGAACTTTTGAATTGTTGAACTGAAGGTCAAGTCGCTAGCTGTTCAGCCGCCAGGTCATTAAACATTTTGAAGTGTAATGCAATCTCATTGGATACGACTACTGAAACTCACTTGTATGTATACACAGTATCTACCAATAAGTATTGGACATCTATGATGAAAGAAGTAAACACAATTTATTTATATAAAACAAGGTTTACACTAAATAATGTAAACCTTGCAGTTGTTGAATGGAATGGTGAAGTTAAAGGTGAAATAAATATTAAACAAGTCGCATCAGAGCGATCCTGTGGTAAAAAGAGAAGATGCAATTTATACATACACACTACCTTCTGTGATTGATGGCGTTGTTGACCATAATACCCGGGGCTAACCTCGTTGACTATGATACCCGGTGCAAAACCAATATGGCGGTGGCATAACGCACCTGCTCAGCAACCTCTCGCCACTGTCTTCTGACTCGAATGCGACCATCGTGGTGTTGTAGACCGAAGCTTGACTCTTCAGTAAAGACAATTTCATCCCATTCTGCCGTCTACCTCTTTCTTTCACCGCACCAATTCGGTAGAGACGTCTGTGGTTCTGCGTCAAGAGTAGATGATGCAATAGAAGTAGATCTTGCGGATAGAGCACTCTGCTGTAAAAGGCGTCGAGTGGTACGCGCACTGGACGTCAAGAGTAGATGATGCAATGGACGTCTTGCGGATAGAGCACTCTGCTGTAAAAGGCGTCGAATGGTACGCGCAGACACTGGACAATGCGTTGCAGACTGAATGTACTGTGCTATGGTTCGTGATGTGGCTGAGCGATACGTCATTGCCATGCGCACAATTTGTCTGTCATCACGTGAAGTGGTGCACTGAGGTAGATGCGATCGAACACGTCGGTCCGCCGTGAATCCTGAATGAAACATGAATCCAAACATGACATATCCAACTCCTGAATCCAAACATGACATATTTACATTACAGTTGTTTGGTTTCATACAACACGACTACTGATTTTCCTGAAAAATAATCCACAATCTCGGTAGGTAACTATCCTTCCTCTGTCGAACCCGGATACTTGATCTAAAAAGGATAGCTGTTTTCTACGAGGCATAATTGATATTTAAAAAAAAATCACAAGAAAAATACAAGTGGCGAACTTGAAATAGTCAAAGTCTCCAAACCTTAAAAAGCACTTTGAATTGGCGCCACAGGTGCACGTCTGCACTGAAATTCTAATCATTTGCATATCTTACATCTGCTAACGCATGTTGTCAATTTCATGTTATTTCCATGCTTCCTTCAGGGTGTTGCATTTACGGTGGCCAGCAGTGTATAATATCACATCACTTACTCTGCCTGTTTCTGTCATTTCCAAGCATGAGCAGTTGACGAACTATGCTCCTGAGTACTCGTCTCGAAAGATCTCAAAACGCATCACTAGAGATCCTATCATAGTCTGATAATTGTCCGTTTCCTTTTAAGCTATTGAGGCCCAGTAATTTAAAAATTTTGACCAGTGTGTGTAAGAGTAATATGAAAAGATAAACACCATAGTGTGGACGCCAAACTAAAATTATAAAACGTTCCATTGCTAATATTTTTTAGATATTTCTAAATGGAATGACCCGTCAATATTTCTAAAGGAGTATACTTTTATAATATTTTCTTAACTCCCTTATCGATGAATTTTTACTTTACACCCTGTGCGCGGAAAATTTGGTGGCAGAGCACGATCAAGCTCTTGGTTAAAAAAAATGTTGCTTTCTTAAATTCATTATTTTTTTACATTTTCGGAGAAAAATAATACATTTAAATTGTTTTCGGGTTCGATCCCAGATTCTATTAAATAAAGGGTGAGGGTGAACTGGAGCTGCCATCAGGCGCATCTGCATGTGGTGGAATGCCCTTTCTGGAAAGGACGTATGAAGCTCCCTAAGGTGCAGGGTGGGGAGGTTACAAGGGAGCTTCTAGTACCTTGCCTTACTCAGAAACTCAGGCAATGAGACCTTTTATTTCCTGCGATCACTGCTCATATAGGTAAAACCTGCCTTTATAAGTTTAGGAAATCAATTGGACTCTTTCGGTACCAGAGATATAAAATGAAATAAAAGCAAAGATCCTATTTTGCATGAATGTTACTCGGATGGTACTGATATTAAAGAATCATCCCTCAGCATCATGAAGAGCCTCCCATAAACCCAAACAGACGGAGCCTGGTTATTTTGGGGTTGGTACAAAATACTTTTTCTCTAAAAAAAAAAAAAAAGTGTTCTGCCTGTTAGGATGGTTGCTTGAAGGTTTTCCGGGATGAAAAATCCTACTGGAAGGCAATCATGGAGTCAATAGTCGTGAAGCAACGCGGTGTCAAATATACCTTTACACATAAGTGTAAATATTGTAGTAGTTAAAAAATATACTTTAAACTCAAAAATATTTTTTATATAAATGATAAATTTCATGAAAATTTTACTGCGAAAATAAAATGAGATCTTCATTTTTATAAATCACTAATATTTGGATTACCATCAAACTCAATCTCGTCTAAAATTAGAAACGCTGCATCAACCTCCGACTGTTAAATGGTGGCTGGAATTGAACTTTGAAAAGTAGATGTTTACTTCGGCTAGCACGTATGCTTTGAAATAGAAATATCCAGTTTCAATATGTGCCTTAAATAGATTTAAATTACATTCATGACTTCGTCGTTTAAACGTTATTCCATTATGATTGTTGATTCCTAGTGAATCAATAACGATACACAAGTCGACTCTCTAACTTTGGAAAAAGTTCGCCTTGCTATCAACAAGCTAAAATGTAATAAAGCAGCAGGACCAGAAAATATCCCAGCTAAACTCCCTAAATATTGTGAACAACATCTGGCAAATTATTCTATCTATTTGGGAGAAAGAAAGATTACCTACTGAATGGAAATTGAGTATCTTATGTCCGATTCATAAAAAGGGTGATGTACTGAATTGCCAAAACTATGGAGCAGGGGTGGCCAAGACGTCGACCGCGGTCGACTGGTAGACTTCGAAGACATTTTAGGTAGTCCACACGACCATCCCGATAATGACCTCGGATATTAACAATTTAATTTATGACTTATGATATAGAATCAATGAATTATTTAAAATAAAAATTTACTACAGTCTACGCTTTAAAACCCAAAACAAACTGTGCAAAGATTTATGATTAAAGGTTCAGATTTAAAACCTAAAGCGGACTTGATGAGCGCGATTAAAACATTAAAAAAAAAACTATAGAAAGGTATGCATCTCAATTAAGAAAACATGAATTGAGGAATTTCAAAAGCATGTAGGAAGAGTGCATCCATAATGCAAACCGAGACTTCGAATATTTCGCTTAATATTTACTTGTTTAGTTTGAAGAATTTGAAAGAAGATTCGCTGACTTAATTAGGTTGAAAGAAATACTGAATTTTATGATATTTGCATATATTTAATGAAAATGTCAACATGGATGGAGTATTTGAAAAATAGGACATTTAATAGATATCACATCAGTCACGGCGGAGAAAGAAATTATTAAATTAAGATGCGATATCTTTCTTAAATCCAGATCATATTTAGCGATACTGAGTTTTGGAAATTAATTTCTGAGGAAACGTTTCCAAATATTTAAAAATTGATTTTGTATTTGAAATCATACTTTGGATCGAGGTATCTTTGGGAAACTGCTTTTTCTACCATGAACAGAAAACAAACATTGGTCGCATTTAACAGATGGACATTTAATTTCTTGTTTATGCATTGCAATAAGCTCGTACCAGCCACAATATGATGAACTTGTAGCAGATATACACAGTGCCAAATTTTAACTAAACCAAGTGAATAGGATGGTTAGTTTTTGATATATGAATACTTTGATTATTTTCGTCTGTAAATTTTTATTTTGTAAATATTAATATTAAGTTTTTTTATAAAAATTACATAATTTACCATTTTTTCTAGTTACCGAAAATAAATATGTATGTTAATTTAGCTTTGCCATTGGTAGACCGCCTTCGATTTTTTAAATGTGGAGTAGACCCTGGATCCCAAAAGTTTGGCCACCCCTGCTATAGAGGAATAAGTCTGTTATGTGTTGCCTGTAAGGTATTCTCAAATATCCTCTTTGATCGTCTGTCTCCTATTGTAAACAGCGTCATCGGGAGTTATCAGTGTGGCTTCCGCAAAGGAAGGTCCACAGTTGACCAAATCTTTACCTTGAGACAAACTTTGGAGAAAGAATTTGGAATAGAGACCCATCATCTGTTTATAGATTTTAAGGCAGCATATGATAGTATTAATAGAACTGAGCTTTTAAAGACCATATCTGATTTTAATGTTCCATCAAAATTAATTAAATTTGTAATGCTCACGCTCACTGAAACCATTTCAATGGTGTGGATTCAGGGGGAACTATCCGACTCTTTTGAAATTCACTGTAGAGTTAGACAGGGAGATGCATTGGCATGCCTTCTGTTTAACATAGCTCTAAAAAAAGTGATTAGAGATGCTGGCATAGATACTTCGGGCACAATATTTAGTAAATCATTGCAAATTTTAGCATATGCTGAAGATGTGGACATTATTGCAAGGTCTAGAATTGCTCTGGGTGAAAATTTTTTGGTACTGGAGAAATCAGCTAGAAAAATGAACCTAAGAGTGAATGTGGAGAAAGCAAAATATATGTATTGTGGTAGAATGGAAACCATCCCTAAATTTTTTGAAATAGATTCTTTTAAATTTAAATCTGTGAAGAATTTCACATATCTAGGATCAGAAATAAACTACCATAATGACATAAATCCTGAAATTAGGAATAGAATTATTGCAGCCAATCACTGCTTCTTTGGTTTAAGAGATTATTAAAATCTTGCTTAATAAAAAGAAAGACAAAGATCTTACTGTATAAAGTACTGATCAAGTCGGTTTTAACTTATGCCTCTGAGACATGGACATTAACGAAAATAAAGAGAAGATATTAGCGACCTTCGAAAGGTCCTACGAACCATCTTTGGAGCTGTTCTCGATAATAACAACTGGAGAAAAAGATACAATTTTGAAATATATAAGATTTTTAATGACAATGATATTATCAAATCTATAAAACTAAGCAGAATGAAATGGGCTGGGCATGCAGTAAGAATAAGCCCAGAACGAACAGCATTAAAATTTTTAATGTAACCCCCAGTAATTAAAGACCAAGAGGAAGGCCCAAAAAGAGATGGAAAGACTGTGTGGATGAGGACTTTGCCATCCTAAAAGTAAAGAATTGGAGATCAATTGCTGGGAGAAAGGCAGATTGGGAAAAGCTTCTGAGGAAGGCCCAGGCTCACAAAGGTTTGTCGTGCTAATGCTGATGATGAATTCCTAGTGAAGTGGTTTGTTGTTCTATGAAGGGCAAGCCCCATTAAGTGTTTTGTTCATTTAGTAGCCGGAAAACTATCATAAAACATGTATTCAATCATAATATCAGAATTTATCATTGAAAAATCGCTATTAGACTTATTTGGGTCCTTTATAGTCAGGGACATTATCATAATAGTGCTGTGAAAATCTCCTAGATTCATTTACAAATTAGGCAGCTATTTAAACTATTTCTTCTTTTTATGATGTTTAAACTGAAGTTTAATTAAGTCAGATTTGAACCCATATCGATTTCGGAGCACATGATTCATCCTCATCACAAAAAACCGAAACTAGGCCGCCTGCTTTATTATTATTTTGGCTTTCTCCCCTGTTCCGGTTGCAAAAGAACTGTAAATGCTTTCGTTTTGTTCCCGAATCCGCTTGAAACAAATAATCTCACTTCATCTAATCGCTGAGGTACGTTGTCTAAAATTGTGAAGCGATTTATAGTTATATATTAATGTCTGTTATTCTTCTTTTTAATAATGAATGCACTGTAACATTGTTTTTCTAGTATGCGATTTAGTAAATAATATAAATGCATAAGTTTGTGTTGTATTCGTAAAATAATTATTCCAATAATAATAAATAAATAAACAGATTTTATTGTGATTTTTATAAAAATCTGGTATTTGTATTTAATTTGGAAAAATTCCTTTCGAAATATATTATTTGATTTTAGCTTTGAAATTAGTTGATTTTTGATTTTAACGATTTACTGATTAGATTTATACGATTTAACAATTTAGTGAATTAAGATTTTAATGGTGAGTTACTTGTCTTTAAATAGTGAGGAAAAATGTTCTTTCAAATATGCTGCTTTTTTTATATTTTTCTTAAAATGTAATTACATTACTATACCATATTTTTTATACGTATATACTATTTAATTTTCATAATACTTACATACTATGCGATCTTTTTTAATATAACTATACAAACAGAGATGTAGTATATTCTAAAAAAACTTAAGGGAAGTATCTCTTAACTCGCATTTGTTTCCCATCAAGAAAAATATTTTTGTTGTCTGAACATTCAATGTCTTTATGTGTGCTGTATCTTCCTCTCCTAATTTCCACACTTCATTAACAAAGTTGTATTAGAATCTAAAATAACTTAAAGCGCAATTTTATAACTTATTTAGATCGCATTAAAAAATAATCGTACAAGTACCATCAATTCACTGACTCATGTGTCGTCTCTAGACTAATGATGAGGTTATCAATGATCCACTCAGTAATATTTTAGTGAAATAATTAATGATTAATTTACTTTAAATTTAATAGAACTTATGGAAAATAAAATGTCACAATTTTTGCCTGCTATAATAATTTTAATTACTCTATGTTCTATTCAAAAATATTTAAACAAATGACAGTTCAGTTTGTTTCGATAAAAGCAACACAAAAACATCTTGTTGACGATTTAATTGCTCTGTTGCTGTTGTTGTTGTTTCCAATCCCTCAGAGATCTAGCGTCAACTAGATCGAACCCATGACACCATGAACCCTAGCGAAGTCGAGCACCAGTAGTGGATTTGCGCGAACATCCGCCAGAGTGAACCCCAAACAATCCAGGATGTGATCGGGGGAAGCCGGCCTCAGATTGCATTTATTGCACAATGAGAAGACTTTGTGCCCAGAATCGAACGTCATGCATTTCAGATGCCCACTTCTGAGTCTCAAGATGGCCGTATGATCATGTCTGTCACTCTCGAAATCCAACGCGCCCCCTGGGGACTTACTGCTAAACCAGGGATGGGCGGGAGGGGCTCAGTTGCTGTAAATTGAATGTCATATTTATATCAAAAGAGAAAAGTAACTCATCATTTTGATTCTCTGTTCTATCAATATTGATAGTTATTATTTTACATCAAGGTCCGAAAAAGTGCGAACAGAAATCTGATGGATTAACTATATATTTTTATACATAAAATTATTATGAAATAATTGAAGCTACTGTAATAATTGAAGCAAAATGTAATTTAATTTTTTGTACAATTCCTTTTTATTAATAAAGTCGTGTGTTCAAGAGATTATTCTGTGCTGTCTATTGGAGGAATTTATTTGACTGATAATCATAGAGAATCAATATTGAGAGGAATATAAAGGAAATTATTTCAGGTCGTTATGATGCTTTTCATTTTGTTACAGGATGATTTTGTATGAAGTCAGCAGCAAAATAATAAATTAAAAACTTCCGCAAACCTAGATAAATTATTTTGTAATAATAAGCTAAAACTAAAAACTTGCATTGCTATTAAAATTATGCAACATGTTATTATTCGTCGCTATTTATTATATTCTATGATTTTTTTTTAATTCTTTATTTCAATTATGTAAATATTGTTGAACAAAAATTATTCATAGTCATTGTTTCTAATTACGTTGTTTGGAATAAATATACATGTAAAAGATCTGAATTCAGTGAGACAAGGTAAACATATTGAAGTACGAATCGAATACAAAATCATTTTTTAATGCTTTCAAATTTTAAATAATTATCTCTTATGTCTAGTTTATATATAAGGAGAACTGGATGTATAGAGTAATCTGATAGCCAGATAAAACATAGATTGAAAAATTAATTTCTAAATTAAATATCTTCTCTTAGAGCTTAGGATACGAAAAACAATTAGGATAATATTTTGTTTTTCCACTTTTTTTTCGAATTATTAGAAATATTATGAAAAGCATAAGGACATACAGTTTATCAATTACTTACAACGCCTTATTTTCGACCTCTTGAATTCGACTCTGTAGTTTGTATTTGCATGATGTCATGTACCAAGAGGAACTCGACGCGTTAGTGGATCAGCTGCCTACACCATTTTTGTTACTTGGTGGCTTTAACGGCCATAATTCTTTGTGGGGAAGTGATGATATAAATTCTCGCGGTCATCAGATAGAACAGTTTATAACTGATAGCTATTTCTATCTGATCAATACCGACGAGAAAACTTATTTCCATGTACCCACAAGAACATTTCTTTCTCTAGATCTGGACATTTGTTCACCTCAATTCTGCCATTGTTAAATTTAACAGTAGGGAATGATCTGCATAACAGCGATCATTTCCCACTCGATATCTCCTAGACTGGAGGTAGTACTAACACATACAATCGGGCAGATTGGAAGCTATTTACACAATTGGCAGTTGTTGATGAAAAAATGGTTACGATCGAGGATATTGATGATGCTGTTTATACTATCACTGAAACAATAATAAATTCAGCTGATTCTGCCATTCCAAAATGTTTCACTATACCACACAGGCTTTGTAAACCATGGTGGAATGATGAATGTCAAAATGCCTATAAAAGACAGAGGAGGCTAAGGGGGTTAATTATGTGGTACCTCACAATGGAGAATTTAATTGCTTTTAAGAGAGCAAAAGCATTATCTCGCAGAGTTCGTCGTCAAAGTCAGAAGGAATTTTGGTCTCGCTATGTTTTTTCGATAACATCTTCCACATCTAGTAAGCAGTTATGGAGAAAAATGAAAGCAGCCAATGTGGAATTTATATTGAATTTCGTATTCCTGTTTTAAAAGTCGAACTGCTGTATACTTTTTTCTTAAGGATATAGCTTATGTCCTTGGTGAAATTTTTGCTAGTGTCTCGAGCACCGACTCTTACAGTTCTTCGCAACTTCTCCTTTTTGGAGCTTGTGCCATAAAACCCAACTTACAGTTTTTCATCTCTAAGGACTAAGAGTCGAGCTGAGCGACGCAAATTTGTCCAAAAAACGCACAGGCAAGATTTAACTTACAACAGTGAATTTCAGATGTTGGAATTGAAGAAAGCATTAAAGTAATCCAATAATAATAGTCCAGGACCTGATAGAATCAGCTATTACATGCTTCAGCATTTGTGCCCAGATTCCCTATCGAACTTATTGTTTTTCTTCAATAGAATCTGGAGTGAAAATAAATTTATATTTCTTTAGAATGAAGCAATAGTGATTCCGATTTTAAAACCTGGTAAGGATCCTTCAGAATCTTTACATTATCAACCAACAGCTTTGACGAGTTGCTTTTGTAAGACTCTCTCAACACCCGTGCCGTATATGTCTTAGAAAAAAATAAATTCATATATATTAATCAGAGTTGCTTCCGCAAAGGAAGATCCAAGTTTGATAATATAATATATTTGCAGACCCAAATTCGCAACGCTTTTGTGCGAAGAAACAATCTAGTCTTTCTTTTTTTTTTTTTTTTTTTGACATCAAGAAGGCATACGACCGTACATGGCGATATGGAATTTTCCGTTTATTATATTAATTTGGCTTCCGGGATAATCTTCCGATATTTCTACAGAACTTTCTACGCTCTCGTATTTTTAAAATACGTAATAGATCTTTTACATCAAATATTTTTATCCATTCTGAGGCTGTACCTCAAGGCAGCATTCTAATTGTCAGCCTTTTTAATTAGTACATTGGTAGCATCCTTCATCCCCTGCAATTAACATTGGCAAGAAATTTGCATAACTGCAAATTTCTTGCAAAGGGTCTAATATATATTTAATTGAGATGCAATTGCAAACATCTGTTAATAAAAAGCTACATTGTCTCCTACGAAGAGTTGCTGTATCCATTTCTGCAAGAATACCAGCCTTTAAAATGATCTATCTGAATAACACTCCAGTATCTATGGTCAGTGAAATAAAATTTCAAGGCTTGATATTTGGCCCGAAAACCAACCTTTCTTCCGCATATACTACATTGGTGGAAAAGGTGTGAGTGATCACTTAATATCCCCAAGGTGCTTACATCTTGGGGTGCTGATCGCACATCACTCCTTCGATTCCGTCAATCATTGATTTTATCTCGTATTGACTACGGATGTGTTGTGTATGGATCTGCTAGGTCTGTCTTACGCAGACTGGACACTGTGCATCACTCTGCTTTGAGAATATGTTCAGGCGCATTCCGCACATCACCCGTCCAGAGTCTTTATGCTTTTGTCAACAATTGCCTTTAAACCTAGGACGAATGCAAATGTCTCTCAATTATTCCACCATTTTTCAATACAACTCCTACGATTTTTCAACAGCTTTTTTGTTCACATCGCTGTCAGTATCCTTCTTATACGCCTGTATTCACGGATGGATGTAAAATTGCAGGACATGTTTTGGCATTTCTTTCAATAATACGAGTTACGGTGTCAACCTCCATACGTCCTGCTCTATGTTTACTTCTGAAGCTGAGGCAATTCACCAAGCGCTTCAGCTCGTAAATACAGAAAATTACTTTAAAACTTGAGTATATACTGTCAGTTTGAGTGTTTTAGAAGCGTTCAGAATTTCGAACACATATCATCCTGTTTTGCACAAAATTTTCCAAACTGTTAAGATTCCTTTGATAGTATGGGATATGATATCAAATTCTGTTGGATCCCTTAGGTCTTGAGGGCAATGATAAGGCTGATGCAGCTGCTAAATCTGTATCGGCTCTATATCATCCATCTGTCCCTCTTATAGATGTGAGAAAAGTTGTTAAAAAATTTGTTTCTTCTTTCTGGCAGGAGTTATGGAACATGCAGGTCTCCAACAAACTACATACTATTTTTCCATATGTCATTCCATCATCATTTTTACCGTTACGAAGAGCAGATGTTAGATTAACTTGCCTTCGTATCGAACATACACGTTTCGCACACAGACATTTGTTTTCAAGTGAATTGAATCCGTGGTGTGAAACATGTGATGAACTTTTTACTGCTTTTCGTATTTTAATTTCATAAATTGATATTAACATTTATCGTTTTAAATTCTTTGAAACAGACATTTTAACTAGGTGTGATTTAGTGGAGGAGCCACCCCACAGAAACCTTTTTGATTTCTTAAAGGCAATTGGTTTTATTTATTTTATTTAAATTTTATTATTTGAATTTGTTGAATTTTGATTACAATTATACATATATTTTTGTATTTTAACATTTTTAATGTTTAGCTTGGGTTTTGTAAAAGGCTATCTTTAATATTTAGTTTTTGGCGTAACTTGTCCTTTTTGGACCTTGCGCCACAAAACCAAACCAACCAACCTCCACTCTTGTGTTATAATTGTGTAACTATCCACTGTGAATTATATTGAACTTTTAACTTAAAGTTTTGAGAGCTTTCTTTCATTATTTAAAAATGTTCATTAGTATTTTTAATGAATAATTTTGTTTGATTTCAGAATATCACTCGTTAAATATTTTTTTTAATTTGAAATAACAATTGAGATAAGAATAACCTGAATTTGTAATTTTTCTGTAGGTGATCCACAGATTTCGAATCTTGTGTGAGTTTGATTGAATGGTTAATTATGGATATCATAACATTTCAAAGCAATTTTATTTTTTATTCGAGAAAACATTGCATGCATAAATAATTATAGTATTTTGCCCATTAATAAAATAAATAATTTAGTAATCGTATTTGTAAGAGAAAGTTCTTATACAAGTTTATATGGAATACTGTAAAATAACATTTTCATATTATG
>JAPDSC010059836.1:0-13479 GCA_026290005.1 Latrodectus geometricus
TTTTTTTTAGGTGAAATTTAGTGAACTTACACTTGATATGTTTCGCATGCTACAAACTTTGGAAAGAGAGCCTCAAGAAGAAGCAACTCAAATGTTTGATGCTCCTCCAGCTCCAGGAAGAATTCCATTTGTAATTACTATTGTTTATATTTCGTACAAATACTATTTTAACTAAACTGTTATTTAAAAAAAATTATTAAAACTTGAATTCTTTTCATTTTTATATATTGAAAATTATTGTTAATGATCCTTAACCCTCTGCTGCACATCCTGCAATTTCATCAGTTAAAATAGAAATAGCAAAACGTGCACACCTTGTGATTTCCACAGAGATGCATATTTGCCATCTGTTTAACTGTGCAATCCGCTCTTTCTCCATTTATGGTTTCATTTTGGTTTTTATGTGATCTATAATTTTTTATTTATATGTGGGTTAACAGAGGCCTTAGTTGTCTACATTTCTGTAAAATTATTTTTTTCTAAGAAATATAAATTAGCATTTTGCTAATTAGACTTTTCAAAGCTCAATTATCTATGACAAGAAGCATTTCATAAGTGATATAACCATATTATTGGCAATGTTTCTGACTCTGATAGTAATTTTGACTTTGATTTTAAGTGTAGTGAAGATAGTTATAGTGAAACTGGTGAAAATTTCTAAGATTCCTTATCAGGTAGGAATGAATCTGAAAATTCATTTTCAATTCGAAATGTTCAACAATGGTGCAAAATTGATATGCAAAATATTCAACCTGCTTCGTTTCCTTTTCTTAGCAATTGAAACCGAATTTCACTATGGAAAATAATGCAATTATTTTAGATTATTTTGATAATGTTATGTTGCAAATAATAGTAAAAGAGATAAGCAGATACTCTCAACAGTATATGGAAAAAGCAATACCTAAAAAAAGGTCAAGGTGGAAAAAATGGACATATATAAATGAGAAAGAACTTAGATTATTCTTTTTTGTTTTGCTTTACCTTGTTTTGAAATTTATCAAGCAAAATTGTATTTCTTATAAATATTTAGTTAGTATTTTGCATGTTTTCACTAGTAAATATGTTTTACATTTCTATTTTATAAAATAAATCATAAATTAACTGAATTTTCCTTTTATGTCATTGTTTTTCAATTTCGATATTCTGACAACCTTTTTTTATGTTCTAATTCTTTATTGAAAAATAAAAACTCTTTTACAAAAAATTTTGTACATTTTAACTCTAAAATATATGTAGATTTAAAATATGTAATAAAAAAAAATGCAGTCTCTTAGTTTATTTTGCTTTAAAAAAATGAAAGGTTTAAACATTAGGCATACAAACTTAGATTTTTAAATATTTTAAACATAATCTTTTGGAATGACAAAAATATTGTCATTATTTTATAAGTAATATATTTATTACATGATCTTAAAATAGCTATTTTCAATTGTTGTTTCTGAAATTTAGCACATAAAAATGAAAATCACCTATAACAGTAGGAAAGGAAGTTTTTTGTGTGATATCTTAAGATTAAAATGCATATATCATGCAATTAATAATCTTATCTGATGGGATTGTTTTTTATAGATTTATAATATTGTGCTTTAAATATACAATAAAATTATAATCTGTTGAAAATTATTAAGGATATAATTTGTGTAATGAAACCTTGAAACTAAAAGTAAGAATTATTTTCTGTTGCTTTTAATATTTTTTATTTTTGTGCTGTATTTTCTAGGACTTTTATTAAGGAAAAATATAAAAATAATCTCTTTCATAATTTTGAAAAACAACTATTCACTTCAGAAAAATATTAGCTTAAGTAATTTTTAATTGGAGTTACAGATTTTTTAACTATAAAAATGTACATTTATTAGGGAACTTCTGTAAAATTTTATACATTTAAACTTTATCCCATCATTAAATAAGAAATTTTATCCAATGTAATAATGGTAATTATTGCAGCTTTATAATCTTCTCTTTAATCGTCTTTTTTTTCTGTCTTATTTGATGATATATGTTTAAAATATATGTATGTATTATAAAAGATTTGCATTAAAGTGTAAAATTAAAACTCAGTGCAATAACTACTGTTACCCAGACTTGGAAGTTTTTCTCTTACTATATTTAATGCATATATACAAAATTATGTTTAGTTTCATTCGTTTTTCTTTAATTTTAAATTAAAATTTTGATTTGATTATAAATGATAAAAAGTAAACTAAGTTAGCTCGACATATTCATCTATGTATTGTTGCAATCTCAGTTGTTAACATAGCTTATAAACAATTTTTCACACAAGTCACGATTTAAATATTTCAAGTAATGTTTATTATACTTGTTAATTTCACATATGATATAAAAATGCAATTTTTAATTTCATTCCAGTTTCATATAATATTAAATTTCTTATTACGAGTTAAATTGATGACTAGTAAGTTTATCATTTAAAGGATGTGATCAAAATGGCGTTAATGTGTCATGACGTATTTAATGTAAGATATTTCCAACATATATTCTATAATAATGGTGTATTCTGCAAAAAGTAAGTGGATAATTGAGAATTAACTGTACATCTGTAAAAATAATATTCTATAGTAATATATTTTATATTAATACATTTTATTCATTCTAAATGCTTATGAGAAGATGACTATACATCACATATATGTAGCACATGATACTTAATTTTAACTTAATAAATACTTGTCTTTTTATATAGAAAAATTACATTTTCAGATGCATTTTTTTAAAAAAATTGCCTAAATTATATTTTAGAAGTTTTCTTTGAACTGTATTAAGATTAAGATCTATTTTCTGAACAAGAAACATTAACATTTTTCTTCATAATTGTAAATTCAGGTTTCTAATTTTATAACTTCCTGTTTTTAAATTCTCACTTTTTTTAATGCCTTCCATGTATTATATTCACTTTAGAAATACTATTTTAGCTACATCAAATAATTCTAAACACTTTTTTTATTAGCTCAAATATTTAAGTTCCTTTTCTAAAAAGTTATTCATATAAATTTCATAACTTTCTATTAAAAATGGCACTATCTAAAGTCTCAATTGTATTTACAACTATATGTATAATCACTTAAAAAAAAAACATTTTTGTTTTTGTTTTACAGTCTCAGGATAATGGAGATCAAAGGCCAGCTAAAAGAGAGAATCCCCATAAATATCTCTTATATAAGCCTAACATCAGTCAACTAATAGTCTTTTTGAGTTCAGGATTTAAAGAATTACCTCCCAATGGTGTTCTGCTTTTGTATATGTCTGCAGATGGTTGTTTTACAAATGTCAAACATCCTGATGATGGTATATATAAATTATATTCCTATGATGCATTTTTATGGTTAAAATATCTTAAATCATTTAAAAATAATTTTACGTTAATATGACATTGCAATGATAACTTTTGTTGTCCTCTTTCCAAAGGTTATGATTATGGTGGAATTGCCACTAACAGCAAAAGAGAGCCAGACCATATAAGCAAAAGAAATGTTCAACTTAAAGATATTCATTGGTAAGTATTGCACTTTGATATTCTATTAAAAATTAAAATTCCATATTATGTGTAATTTATATCATTAACTTATTCTCTGAAGTTTCAAACATTCACCTTTGTTAATGTTAATAAATTGTAAGATAAGATAAAATTTCATAATTACATATTTTGTTACGTTACATTGAAAAAACCTTTAATTTATATCTTAATTCATAATTTTTACAACTTTATTTATTTGTTATTTCTTAACTCATTATCATCTATTATTTTATTTATAAAATGCCAATAATTCCATTAATTACATAATTGCTATTAAGTTACATTGTAAAGTAAAAGAATTTTATTAGGATAGCTATGTAATCCATATATACCAGAACAAGCCTGTTTGGATGTTCAAATAGGATCAATTGTCCTTTACTCTGGAAATTTTGTGATAATTTTTTTTTTTTTTTTTTTTTTAAATCTTTTGATAAAGAAGAATTCAAATTCCCTATATTAGTTATTAACATTTCAAAGTTATTTAAAAATAATTTCAAAGTTTATCTTATCTTACAAGTTATTAATTAAGTTTATCTTAAAAAGGTATTGAATATATATATTCTACCTCAAGTATAATGTTTCTTATGATGAATTACCAGCAATCCATTATTGACTAATCGCCCTTAATGTTACTTTTTCTCTACTGATGAAGCTTACATAAATACTTCACTTCAGTAATGTCATTCACACTTTAAGTAGGTTAGCTTAACAAGAGTTTGGCTCTGTGACCAAAGGTTCTATACCCTTGGAAAGAAAATTCAAGGTTTAATTATATGTTAACTATTTTCAATGTCAAATAATTATATGGGAAAAAACCCCTAAACGGCAAAAATTATTTGTATATATGTGTGTGTGTGTGTGTACACACACACACATGCAAATTTCTAGTTACCATTAATTAAGTTACCAAACTGTTTTGTTTTAGAATTATTAAACATTTTTATGAAGGATCAAACTCCTGTGGCATAGTGCTATCCCTTCACACTCCCAAGCCACAAGTGTGGAAAGGTTAACTCAGCTTTTCATCCTTGTTATGGATTGATAAAACTTAATGCTATGCATGCATGTTTCATAACTAAACATTGAGGGTTTCACATTAGGCTGGCCACCTAACTGGGACATGTGCTTTGCAACACTGTAATTGGTCAGCAGCCATCTCCGAATCTGTACTGTAATTTATCAAAACTACCTTTTATCAGTTCTTCTCATTGTGGGAATTCTAGTCAAATTTCCTTGAGATTCTTTGTTCGTCCTCCAATCTGGTTTTTCCAAAATTGAAAAGCTAATATATTGGTGGTCAGATAAGTTTATTTCACCTGAAACTTTACAATCATGAATGAAGTCAGCATATTTTCTTTTAAATTAAGATGTCAATAATTTTTTTTCTATTAACATTAATGGATGTTGATAAATTACTTTTATTATGAATAACTTGATTATAATATAAAATGTTTTCTGAAAGATCCTCACTCTGTTTATTGCACTTTATTGTATTGAAAGGTTTGCTTTTTAAATTTATCTTTTAAGGAAAAGAAGCAACCTTAAAGATGCTTTGGTCTTTAAATCCTTGCAAGAAATAAGATGTTATAGCAATATTACCTCCATTTAGATAATTTACAAAAATAAGAACATTTAATAATTAGTTCCTAACAACAGTGCCAAGTGCTGAGTTTTAAAAGCAGCGTTTGTCCTAAACAATATTGATGCTTCAAACACAAGATTGAGAATGGAACTGTCACGAGTATTTTGTTTCTTGAATTAATATATTATTAACCTTACTCCTAGTCATCTTACTGAACTTAACTGATAATGGGAAAAGTTGATTTGTGCTATAAGTCATTGTGGTTTCCAAAAAAGGTAATAGAGAACAGTGTCCCTCATGATACTACAATTAAAAGAGTTTTTTATTTGAATTTTCCTTAAAACTTTTTTTAACTTGCACTCCACACAGAAAAACAATGCTGCATGGTTGTATCAGAACCAGTTCATCTAATAAAGACAGCAAACTGTCTGTTACCAAAGTAAGAAGATTCTTTAATATTTTCATTTCTTCTGGTTTTTTGGATTCCAGGAAATTTTAAGAATCCCCTATCCAAAAGTATGTAGCCTCCATAATTCACCTATCTTGATCTTATAATTTTTTGCAGATTTCTGCTGAAAAATTTAAATTCTCAATGGCAATTCAGCTAAGCAGAAGAATTCTTGGTATTGTTATCCTTTACCTGTAAAATGCTACTTTTACAAGTTTTGAAAATTCAGTGAGAATTCTTAGGCCCACAGTCTTGAACATATAATAACTACTATAGAAGATTTCTTTAATCTATTTCATAATTCTATATCATCACTTTACGCTATCAGTGTTCTGGATGCTAAATTGAAGCCATGAACTTTCGACTAAAGATTACATCAATCAGAGCTTAGATATTCAGTTAATATCTGTAATAGTTAACTGTTTGTTGAATGGGAATCCATCCTTTACTGGGACTGATTTTATTATCTCAACAGCCTGGAAAAAAAGAAACCTTAGTAAATTGTTCTTCCTAGGTTTCTTGATGTTAGTGATATTGAGAGAAGGAATTGAAATCTTAGGTCCTTAAGTCTATTGATTCTTCCTACCTTCTGTACAACATGATTCTATTCCTTTTGTCTGTTTCTATGTTATTAGTTGCATTTCTAATTTTTATTTAGATCTCTGCTTCCTAACTAGTTTACTATATTTTAGCAATCATACCTCTCGAACAGATAGATCACTTGTGTTCTCTTTTATACCATAATTCACTGATTAATTGGTTAGCAACAAAAGGGAAATTAATCTTGTTCCATTTATTCAAATAGATAAAAATGATTGCAAACTGAAAGGAGTTTTATATTCACCACCTGTGTGCATCTGGAAGGCTAACATCTAAAACGTTTTGATTGATGCCTGGTTCTTCATAGAGAACAGTTATAACACTTCTAGTGCTATTTATTATCAAAGTATCTAAGCATTGGACATTAAAATTAGAGCATTTTCTAAATTCAGTGATATTTTTTACGTTATGAGTAACTCCCCTTTATATATATATATATATATATATATATATATATATATATATATAATTTAATAAAAAAATTTAAGTTCCAAATTTGTATTACCTGTGCAATCTATTTATACCCTCTCAGCAGTTTGAGGTTCTGAAAAAAGTTTGAGAGAAAATACATGCACTTTGTATCATGTCCATTCTTTAATTAATATTGAAAAAATATTTATATGTTAAGCAAATCATCTCTTTCTAAAAATTATAATTCCATATTCATAAAATTAATTATTTTTAAAAATTGATAAAATTATGCAAATTTAAAATTGTTTAACTTTTTGTAGTTTATACCCTGGTGATTTATACCCATTGACAAGAAAGCCTCTTTTCCTAATAGTGGATAGTGACAATAGTCATGCATTTCAGTATATTCCACGTTATTTTGGTCAACCTGTCTTAGTCCTCATGTCTCCTGAAGATATCCCTCCATCATTTCATGGTAAGATAATTGATAACTTTTCATCATTATGTGATAAGTTATTTATATCAATTATTGTAATAAGTAATTTAAAAAGTATGCAAATGTATTTTAATTTAAAATTTTATCTTCTCGTATAATATTTTTTCTTTAAAAAATACCTTAATTTAATTCTTTCATGGGGTATTTCATTAAGTAATGAAAATTCATGCTTGCAAATTCTGTCAGAGTAACATTCCCTGCAACATCCTGGATAAAACAAGTTGTTCTTGGATTTTTATACAAAAGTAGTAAAAAATTTCAAGTTTTTATTTTATAATACATTTTTTGTATTTTAATTTCTTTGTGAATAATAACCTAATGCAATATTTAAATAAATAATTCACATTTCTTACTGTTCTTTGAGGATCTTTTTCTGATGTTATTTAATTGTAAAAACATTATAATTTGATAAGATATTATACAGTGCTGCTTTGTGATAATATACAGCCATTTATTCAATAAACTTTATATATATGTATTATTTTTTAGAAGAAATTGTTAATTACTATGCTGTTCTTCTCAAAAATTCTATTTTATTGTGTAATTTAACTTTTTAATACATAAAGTATATTTATGCTTATATAAGAGATAATGAATGAAAACAAATAATTTTCTTTTTATCAGCTGTTCTTTATTATTCTTGCTCTAATCTTAAATAAATAACTCTTGGTAAATCTTTGACATTGATTTGATTTTATCTAATGTAGCAATGAAGTTGTATAGGTAAATTTATTATTTTTTACTCATATAAAACTTTTTGTTTAGTAGTATTTTTTATCATCTATAAAATTTTATTCAGTTTCAAGTTATAAGAAATGAATCTAATAATCTTTTGAAATAAATCTTTTGCCAAGTTTTCATATTGTCTACATGACAGCAAGTATTTAAATAAAATTTGCTACCTATTAATTTTATTAAAACTTACTTATTTAAAATCTATTGATTTTGTATAAAAGGATCTGATTAGTAGTTACAATAAACATCATTATTTCTAAAGATAAATACGAAATGAAAACATCTTCCGTGTAGAATATTCTCTTGTGTGTGTGTGTGTGTGTGTGTGTGTTTTTGTTTTTTTTTTTTTTTTTTTTTTTTTTTACAAAAAAATCACAAAATTGAAATAACCATACTGATTGCTGTCTATTCAGTTTTATTCACAAGTGTTTTTATATTAATTTTTTATGGTTTGCTTATCTATTATGTAAATTATTAATTATGAGTATATATATATATTTTAACATAATTCTAAATATTTATTTCAGACCAGCAGCATAAGGGAAATTTATTTACCCTTTTCCTACACAGTCCACTTACTGCTGTTTGTTTCATATGTAATATTACTGACATACCTTGCACGTTGTGGGAAAAAGGACAAAGTCATGTTGATCGCTTTATGTCAGAAGCCAGCAGACTTTTAGTAAAGTGCCGCAATATTGGTAACTGATATTTTTTTAGAATTTTACTTAAAAATATTCTTAGATTCTGACTTAACTAAATTTTCGTATAGAAAATCTATTTAATAAATGAAATACATTTTAAATGTTAAGTCATATTATATAAATAGATTTATTTAAAAATTGTGAATTTATTTTTATTTTTTCAAATTTTTACTTTTTATCAGAATTGTTTAAAAAACATGAAAATTTTTTTGTTTTATAGACCCAGCATTTCTTCAATTCTATGGGGATGACTTTTTAAGACTACTAATCCTGAGATTTATATTTTGCCATGTTGTTTTAAAACTACACAGACTTTTTATGGTAAATATTGTTAGTATATATGTGTCTTTATAAATAAGCTTTGCTTTATTTTACATTAATGTATTATTTTGTCAAATTAAGAAATATTATTCTAGTTAGAAAAAAAAATCTTATTTGACTCATTAATAAAACAAATCGTAAGAATAAAATATTTTTGATGTGAATAAAATCGCAATTTAAAACCTAAGATATTTAAGTTAAAGGTTTTGATCCCATTCATGATTCTTATGAACCTGTTCATTTTATATGTTGAAATTTATTGATGTGTAATATGCACATTCTGTCTATTTTCAATTATGAAGTTGTTTACTTAAATATAAACATAGTTATTTCTAGTGCATTGTTAAATCTAAAAACCACTTGAGCAGTTTAACTGCTAACATTTATTTTGGAATATGCCTTTTAATTATGAAAATATAATTTGACAGTTTGTTAAACTGGCCGCCTACCCTGTCTAGTGGTTAGCATACCTGACTACGAGTGGGGAGGACCAGGGTTCGAATCCCAGCTCGGGCATGGATGTACTTTTTCTTTCTTTGTGTTTCTTGTCCTTACCTCAGATGATTAATGAATGTGGCCCGCTCTATAAATGGGTTTGTGGTAGTGTGATGTGGGTAATGCTACTCGCCTTTGTGACTTGGTTCACAGGTGCCTACCGAGTAATGATAAATGAGTAGCAGTTTCTGGCTTTGTTGGGGCAAGGACAATCACCCCAGTGCCCACCATTGGAAAAAAAAAATTTTGTTAAACTGGAAATATCTGAGATACTTATTTTGATTCAAATCATTTATTTAACTGGAAATGAATACAAAAAACAATCTTCTCCATTAATCTCATTTAATATTTTTATTTTGTTATTATTTTTGTTGCATGTAATTAAATATATTATTAAGAACAATATGAAATATTTTTAAATGCTAACATTTTTAAGAGCAACAATTGTTGTACTGAATACATTAAAATATTTTTTTATTTTCAATACTAGTTAGACTTGCCATTAAAACTAAAGTTTTGTTTCTGGTGAGTTAAATTATCATTATTAATGAACTAAAAAAGATATACAACAGGCATTCATTTTTAGAACCTCTAATTTATGAACACTTATGAAACCAGTAGCTGGTTCTTAATGTGGTTCCATAAATGGAATGTTAATTTTAACTCGCATTGAGAAATTAAAACTTTGAAAAAAATTCTTGCAAATTCATTTTCATACATTTTTTGTTTGCATTTTTTATTTGATTTTTTTCCAAATTTTATTTTTCTGATTGCCTGATTTTTCATGTGTAAAATTAATGTAAGATTTGTTGATAAGAGTAAATTTAATACTGTACATGTATTCTATTTAGTATATACTAAATAACTTTTTTTGATAGTAATATTCTGGTATAATTAATTAAGATAAATCTAGTAAATTAAGAATCACACTAGGCAAGTGTTTTCTCATCTAAATATTTTGCCCATTTCTTAGCTGGATAAAATTTGTTTAACTAGTATATTGCTATCTTAGAGTTGACTGCTGATTTTAAGTAGAAAGGATTTATTTCCTGTATGTAACCTTTTGTTTTTATTAATAATTTATCTTTTATTATTATCTTAAGAAATAAAATTAGCCATGCGAATGTAAATGAGTATAATACAATGTTTACAATAAATTCATTAATCATCACAATCATTCACCATAAATAAATATAAATATATGTGGATGTTAAGTAAATAATAACTGCTAAATTTCATTTTTTTTTTTTTTAAATTATTTTTAGAGAAAACATCTGATACTAGCTATATTTTTCAAGTATATGCTCTTCCTTTTTTTAAAAAGGGTATAATTTTTTTATTTTTATTATCTGCATTTTTTAATTATTTTTATTCCTCCTTTGAAATATTTCAGAATAATAATTTTTCACCTCGATCTCATCCTCCATTATCCGAACCGGAAATATTAGAGCAACCAAGCTTAAAGAAAGTCATACTTGAATTAGTAACTGTATTAGATGTACGGAACATGTTTAATGAAATTGAAGAAACTGACTGACAAGTAGTAAAGTTCATCCTTGCTTGAGGCTCAAATGTTTACACTTTCATCATGCTATGTGGTCTTAATTATTTTCTCAATTTCATTATATTTTTAGTTTACTATAAGCATAGATTTATCCTATTTTGTTTCTTAATTTTCATTGCTTAAAGTCAAGGTAAAATATTTCATACATTCATTATTCATTAGTGTTTAATATTAATTTCTAGAATCTTAGTTCAATGAATTTTTTCATAATTTTTCCCCAATATTTCTAGGTATAATTTCTATAAATGTTTGCACAAAAATTCATTTATTGATAAATATTAAGTGATTTATTTTTAAAGTGAATGCATATTTTTAATAATATATACAAAATACTTTAATTTATATTTATTGATTCATAAATTTTGATAATTCATTAAATTAAGTTATTCATTTTAACTTTCAAGATTTCATGTTCTATTCATATGTTATAGCAAAAGTTAGTTTGCTTATTTATATTGTGATCTGATATTATAAATATGTTAAATAAATGTTATCTTATATACTTTGCAAGTATGCTGGTATCTATTAAGTATGTAAGGTAAGTGTTGACCAATGTGTCTTCCTTTACTTATTATATTTATGAATTTTAAATCTTTTATTTTTCAGTTTAATAAAAAAAAGTTATTATTCATATTTAAAATATTATTTTTTGATTTAAAAAAACTTAAAGATATCTAATATCTTCATATATATTATTGTAAGCCATGTTATTTATTTTTATTGAATTAGTTTTATGTATATTTATTAAAGTTCTTGTTATTTTTGTTATTTAGAAATAAATCTAGTCACCTGTTTTAAATTTATGTGGCAAAGAATGTCCTATTTTATTAAAGTTTAAATATATTTAATCTGTAATGGAATTATTTGTGATGTTCATAATAAAAGTTTACTATGACTCTCTTAATAATTTTTAACTGTTCTTTCTGTGTCTGGGAGAAATGCTTAAATTGAAGTGTTCTGGCATTTCTGTTATATATTTAAATTCATTGTTATAAATTTATTATGCTGGAATATTTGTAGATAATTCAGTATAAATTTTTAAATTTGTATTTTAATTTTGTTTTCAATCCTGAAGTTTCCATGCAAAAGATATATTTTTTTGTTGTTTCTTTATTTAAATTTTTAATTAAAAAATAAATGTCTTTGTCTAACTGTTCGAAAATTTAAGTGCTCTTTAACTTATAGCTACATTTATATGTTTAAATTCTTCATATTTTGATCAAGAGACTTTATTTTAAATGTATTAAAGCATTTGGATTGTACATTTCTTATATTTCTATATTTTCTGTTTGTATAATGTATGGAATTAAAAGTATGATATAAAATTCCAAAATATTTAAGGGGATGCAATATTACATGTGCTTTATTAAATAAGTTAATGTAATTATAATAATAATTTTTTTACTCTTAAAAATAGGAAATTTTTAAATAGTTTTTGATCTCATATTTTTTTTAGTTAATTTAAATGATATTTTTAATGTGAGATGTCTTGAAAAAAAACAAGAAGCTGGTACATAAAAATGTTATGTTAGATTTTTTCAAAAAGGTAATAGTTATTTTCTTGGAATAATAATATGTGTATACACACTTATACATTTATTATGTATATAATGTCTTTCAAATTATAACTCCAAACAATTCATCTATAATAGTACTTCAATAGGTTAATCAAAATTTATTTCAGAATAAAAGCATGGTTCAATTTAGTTGTTCAAAAGCTTTTTAAAAATGTATAAAATCCAAACAAAGTAATATAGCATCTAAATATTTCATGGAAAAAAAATTATTTTTTTCAGTACCAAAATATTTATTGTGTTACATTGTAATAAATCTCTCTTTTTTTATATCATGAATATTTCAAAAACCTTTTATACTTATGCAATTGCTTGAAATTATAGTGTGTGAGTTTGTTAATTTGTGGAAGTGAAAATTGATGGTTTGCAATGAAAACATGTTTCATTGTTATTTTGAAAGTATTATTTTATGCCACATTATAAATATCATTGAAAGTATACTTTATGTTTAATGAGTAAAATATGTATAATCTTTCATGTGATAAATACTCACTCTTTTTTTTTGTGAACTGTTATGCCAAAAATAATTTATTGTAATAATTTATCTGTATATTGATGAATGATTTTAATGTAGATTCTAATATTATTTGTGCTTTTACTGTGTTAAAACCATTTTCTATTAAAAAAAATTAAGTTAATATCAATATTATAAACCTTTTTTGTTAAATTAATATTTTAAAATTAATCATATTTTCAATCTGTAGAATTATTGATAAATTAATGTGAAGATTTTTGAGACAAAATTTTAAAATATGTATTTTGAAACAAAGTTAATTAAACACTTATGGAAGAGAAGATTTTACCACTGTTATGTTTTTACTTAGTTTAAATTATCTTTTTTTTTTTTTTTTAAACAAGCCTCAAGTGGGGAGGAACTTTAAAGTTTAATATTATTAATCATATCAATTAAAAAATAATTCTCACAATTATAAAATTTGATTCTACTTTTGACTCTTTTTTTTTTTTTTTATCTGTACATATTAAAACAAGCACAGATAATATTATTAGTAAAAA
>JAPDSC010059836.1:13489-58616 GCA_026290005.1 Latrodectus geometricus
TGATAATTTTTTGTTCATTTTTTAATGTACCTAATAATCTTCTAAATGTGATTAATGCTAATTCCATATTCTAAGTAATTCCAACTAAAATATTGGGTTTGTGGTATTTTATTTAGGCAGAAGAATGTTTTCAGAATTAAATTAACTTATCTAATGAAATATATGTTTATAATTTGCCTTAATATTTTAAATTAAATTATTTTTTCAAGTTTTTAATATATATATATATTAATCTGTTAGTGCACATTTACATATTACAATGACAATTATGAGTAAAATAAATTTAAAATTACATGACTTTTATGTAAGCAATATATCATATTTGAATTATAAAATGTTCTTTACTATATAATTCAAAACTTGAAAAAGAAATTTTTCTCAAATTATTAAATTTTAAAACTTTAAACTTTAATGTTATAGATATTTATTCCATTTGCTGCCAAAATACATATACATGCACCTTTTCTTTTTTTCAATTTATTTTCAGTAATATTTAAGTTTATAATTTCAGTTGTTGTTAAATGAAAAGTTATGAATATATTATGCTGAGATATATTATGATAAAAATTAATTCATTACTTCGAACTCTAGCTGTCATGTTCCTGGTGCATTGGAATCCATTATTCAATTGCCAAATTTGCTGCTGAATGTTAGTGTTCTAACCTTTAGTCCAGTGCTTGTTAATTTGATTCTTACTTCAGGTCTGGATGTTTGGTGGTTCTGGATCCACCTTAAACTGTAGATAGTTGAATTAGTCCTGCTGTACAAAAAAGAAATTGTAGAGCAACAAATAACTTTACTTATTGCTCTACATTATCTTCGAGTTTTACGTAGGATTAAATACACGACTGTTTATTACTTATAATTAACTAACCTTTAACTCAAAATATATTTGACTTACTACCTCATTCTCTTGTGTTTTCACCTTCTGAAAACTTATGGTTAGTCATTGCCAAACAGCTGGCACATCATCACTCATTAGTCCCAGCAGTTGATGAACTATGTCATTCTGTTAAGGTTACTTGTATTGATATATCTGAATATGAGTGTAACAACAATTTCACATTAATTAGCTTCCCATTAATATCATCAAAATGAAACATCCTTTGCCATGGGCAGTGAAAGGAAGAGTAATCACATTTTCCTCCATTGGGTTTCCGGAGCTCTGTGGGTCAGGGATATGTCTATGTTAATCTGTGATGTCTAGTCCTTTCGATGGATGTAGAGTAGAGGATGCCAGCTCAGGTGTGACCTCATCATCAGACCATGGTTTGAAATTTTGAGGTGCTTGGTGATGGGCTAGTATTCCAAATCCGTTAACATTAAGGTAAAGTCCAGGAGCTTTCTTGCATTGTTATGTATGTGTGTATATATCAATATGCCATTCAATCCGTATTCTACTCGATGGCATTCTGGTACAATGTCTATAGCTTCCAGGATGGCTGTTCTTGAAATTAATTTCTGAGGATCAATTCCGCTAAATTTCCTAGAAATTTGATGATTTATTATTTTTACTGCAATGTTCACACTTGCCAATGAATTAAATATTTGATATTTTCATTGAAATGCTTTCTAGGGATGAAGTATACAGTTGCTTTATGACATGGGTTACTCATCGACAGTGGTATAGTTGAGCATAATTGGCACCCTTCTCGAAATTAAAAAGAATAATAAAATATAAGTATAAAACGTTTTAAATAATAAGAGTATACTATAACTATATATAATACACTAATAAACAGAGCATACTTGTAATAAGAATGAATGCAAATAATAACGAATGCTTTACCTACTATAAAATAATCGAAAACATACTAATTTAAAGTCTCAGTCATAGCATTAAATTTTAAACAAAATTCAATTCTAACAAGGGAAAAAAAATATATTGGATTTATAAAAGTGTTCAAGGAACAATCTGATTTACATGATTTAAAATTAATTAAAAAGATATTATTTATCGTATATACTAATACAATTATTTTAAAAGCATGAAATAATTTAATGTATATTATAGATATAATTAGTTACAATCGTATTACTTTTTTTTTTTTTTTTTTTTTTTTTTTTTGTCTTTGCTAAAGCGAATTGATCAATTACTTCATCAAAGTTGATCATTTCTTTTTCTATACCTAAAAATGTTAAATCCTTTAAACTGCTTTGACTTGTGTGGTTGATCGTTAATTAATTTTAATTTGCTGAACGAACGTTCACAGCTTGCAATCGATGTAGAAGTAGTTAAGAGTATTTGAATGGCAATTCTCATATTTGGAAAAACATCTACACAGCATGAGATTAAGGAAGTAAAAGAAATTCCAATGGAGTTTTAAGTTTCATTTTTTAATATTATTAAAGGCAATATTTTATTATCAGACCTTTTATTTTCTTCGTAAAAGTTGTGTCTGATAATATTTTATTATCAGACCCAACTTTTACGCACGATCGCTAAGTTTTACGCTTTTACTGAAGGCAGGGAATATTTTACGAGTTTTTGTTTTCTGGACAAAGTTTAAAAGAAAAAAAAAATTTTTTTTTCACATTAATCATCACATTATAATATTATTATTTAATCACATTATGGCGATTTTTTCTCGTTAACCATGGTTAGGAACGAAACTTAGCACCATCTTTCAACCCATCTGTAGGAGAGAGATAACTTCCCAGTCTCTGTAGTCTTGGAGAGTCTAAGCTCAGGGAATGCATATTCTGACCTCTTTTTTCCTATTGTGGGAGGAAGGCTCGAGCTTGAGAAGTTTTACTGTAGCATTTTTCCGAAAATTGGCAAGTATGCATTATTATTTTTTGCCAAAACTGATACACTCTGTGTTCTTTTTTTCAAGTTTTTCTTGGTCCAAATTATCAGAAATTACAGGTACCAATATAAAAAAATTTAACGTTTATATCGCATAATTTTATTTAAAGAAATTTTCTTAATCGGTTATCTTAAAAAATTTTCTTATTTTTAATATATTTAATAGAATTATTTTCTTAAGATATTGAAATATATTTTATTATTAAAATAGGAATTAATTATTATTAAAATCAAAATGTATTTCTATTATGAATTACTTTGGGAATACTGTTTGTAAAATGGCATAAATTTTTTCTTTCAATGAATTTATATCATTTAAAGACAATCCTAATTTTAAAAATTTTACAGAATGGGAAATATGCCCTATTTCTTCTCAATTTTCTTCAGGGAATTTTTCAAGTTAAAAATAATTTTTTTATATAAATTGAACTAATTAATTAAAATTTATTCTGTATACTAAGCATACAAAAAAACATCTATAGATTTTTAACTTTTACCATTTGAAAAAAGAATTTTCAATATAAGGTGCTATTGTAAAACCAACGAAACTACAAGTCAAATAAAAATTATTTCCCCGAATAAAAGTATTCAATAAAATTATTTTAAAGGAATAGTTTTTTTAATAATAAATAATTTGATATTTAATTTTCAAAACTCAACAAGCATGCTAGTAAATATTTTTACTGTCAAAAAAAAGTATTAAATATTCAAATAAAAAGAATAATTAGTAGACAGAAACATAACTAACTGCAATAATATTTTTAGTGTTGAAACTCCAGATTTTAAAAAGTTTAAATTTTCTTTTCCGACAAAGCGATGTCTGGGAAGAAATTATATACTGACCATGCGAAAATAAAAGGAAAGAAGTTCATGTGTTTTCCTTGAATTTGAACGTAAGTAGTTCTAGAATTAGAATTTTCTCACGAGTATAACGAGACTCTAGATTTAAAAGCTACAATATAGCTTGATACAAAAATACAAGGTTTTTCCATTTTTATTTTGAGATGATGGAAAATAATTTCAGAGTTTCATTAAGAACTGAAACTGTTCTTTCTATATCGCTTCTTATAACTCAAGTCAATTCTGATTTTTCTCTGATGCTATTAACAAATTTAAATTCTTTCAAGTTTGCATTAATAATATTTCAGTTTTTTGAAGTTTTCTTTTCTGCGAATAATTTTTTATTATGTTATTGTAGTCAAGATAAGATTAAATTTCCACATTTTGTGTTATAAAAAGAAATCAAAAATATTAACAAAGTATTGCTTGTGAAATAAAATAACTTAATCTCTTGTGAGAAATTAAACTGCAAGTCAAATAATATTTCACAATACTAAAATTTCGAAAATTAGAGGGGTCCAATTGCAAGAAAAAAATTTGATTGTTACACTATCTTTAAAGGCAATAAAGAGCTTAAACATATTCATTTCAGAATATAAAATGATATCAATTAAAATTTTTATGAAAACCAAATAACTTAATGAAGAAGTGGATAGCGAGGCACAATTAAAAAATGTTCAAGTAGTACGAAGGAAAAAGAAATGTTATTTCGATTATGAACACGCTGATGAATCCTTTAATCACCAGAAAAGAAGTTTTGAACATATGTCTTTTTAGAATTTTTGATATTACTTAGGCATCACTAATTCAAAGATTTGATGCAATGAAAAATCACTGCGATAAGTTTAGTTTCATGGATAATGGATCAATAATATAAATTTGAAAATAAAATACACTAAATTCAAAAAATTGTTACGGTGCAGTAACAATAAAGAAATTAACGCAGAACTTTATGACGAAACAATATCTTCGAAAGACATTTTTACAGTCAGAATGATTCATTCAATATTTTGAACTTAGTTGCATCAAATAATTTGTACTTCCATAAAAGATCTTATTGAGAATACTACTTAGGATTTCTGTTAGTGTTGCTAGTAGCTCATTCTTCAAATTCAAATGAATCAAGAAATTTACTGTTGAGTACATCACACTAAAGATCGCATAAATCTAGCTTTGATTACCACTAAAAATGAAATCTGTCAAGAGACTTGCGAAAGAAATTATAGAAAAATAATTAAATAGGAAATGTGCTGATAAATAAATTATTCTCGATAAATTATTAAAAAATATTTCAACAAACGCTTTCTTCAAAACTTCTTTCTTCTGTAAAAAAAGTTTTTAAGAATAGAGTGATCAACTTAATTGAATAGCCATACACCGCCGCTTTATCCTAGGTTTCAATAAAATGTCAGACTTTACACAGTTTGCATACACACTTGCCAGAAAAAGTCTACGTACAAATGCACAGTAAACATTCTAGAGAGAATAAAAGTACATTATAGTGTCAACATTAATTAAATTTTTATATAAAGTATTTCTTTAATAATTCTTTAAATATCAATAATAATTTCAGAAAGATTATACACATTTTTTCAAAGTAATAATAATAATTAAAAATTTCACAAAAAAAGGAAAGATGAGAAAAATCTTTAAGAAATTGTTTCCATGGAATTTCAATTAAACTTTAATATCTGGTTAAAAAACCTTTATGTCTAAGAACCTCTTTTAATCGTTTAGACATAGTGAACTAGCTTGGCGGTATGGTACTAGTATATATATATATATATATATATATATATATATATATATATATATATAAAATGTCTCGATAATTTAAATTTTCATCCTTAGTAACATTAAAATTTCAATAAACACTTATGACACTATATTCGAGCAAAACAGGTTTTCAGTGCAACGGACTAAAGTATATTTAGTACCAATATATTATTTTCATCTGTTTTGAACAAAAAACAACGCGCTTTTAAAAGAGCAATTTATCATAAATTTCTGATTTTTTACAAAAAGCATTATGTTAGATGAAAGCTATCTTTTTCTGGTATTCTAAATGAGGTATTAAAATGACCGATGATCGTAACTTAAATTCTAGAAATGTTGTATTACTAATAATTTTAATATCAATAGAAATGCCTTCGAAGTGTTATAACCTAATAATAGACTACCACTCTCTAGAGCAAAGGTTCCCATGCTCGATTCCAGCCACTGCTGAACAGTGAGAGATGGCTGTAGCGTTTCTGGGATCTACATACTCACTTGTCAGGGTGGGTGCTTGGGAGTTTTCACGGTTTCCTGCCTTACGATGCTTGTGAATAAGTTCCGCTATCTATGAAAAGTCATTAGGAAAGACAATTAATCAGCGAATATTTCTAGTACGTATTTATATATATGCATTTAAACATAATATACAATATTTAAATCTATTAATTTCAAACAAAGTAATTTAAAGCATCATATTTATGCATTATTTAAATAATGTCTATCATGCTTACACATTCATATACCGTTAAAATTCATGAAGTAATTTCGAAATGTTAATTTATATTCGAATTTATAATATGAGATTCAAATTATTTGAAATTTGCTATTTTTTTGTTTCGTGTTGCGATTGAGTATTTCTCAAACTCTTTCCAGATTAATTTATTAAAATTTTATGAAGCATTACAGCAAATATTAAAAATGTTTCCCATATGAAAATGATGGGGATATTTAATTATTTTTACTCATGAAAACATGTCGAACAAAAATCATCTTTAAAATTATAACTCTATCACGGAATTTTTGTGACATTAGTAAATATTTATAATTAAAAATGATCAAAACAACATTTGGTCATAAATGAAAAATTTCATTAAATTAAAATATTGGAAATGAATGAAATTATTTGATTTTAAAATATAAATAATACTACATGACCTTTTCTCCTTGAATGGAATTTGTATGTTCATGAAAAACGTTTCAAAACCCTCTCTTTACATAGAGTTAAGAAATCAGTAGAAAACACGTGAAAGATAATCAGTTCAGATCAAATTTACTTTTTCCACAGGAAAAATGTCCAATTTTTTGAAAATATCTAAGCCTAAAATATTAGGTATAGAGAAGCACAAAAACGTTCTAAAGTATATTCATTTAAAATGTTTTTTCTTTGCTTGATTATAAAACAGAAATATCCCAGGAAAAAAAAATTTTGTTCGATCGTAAAGAAGAAAAAATTATATACAATCACAATAAAACCGAAAATATTTTAAGTAATTTTATAAAATATGTAATCTAGAGCAATCGCTGGATATAGAACATGGTACAGTTTCTTACCATTTCTAACAACATATAATGGTATTGGGGATTCTAAGCACCATTCTACTTAATACAGCAAAATATTAACTAGAGCTAAATATAGGGTCAGAGAACCTATAAAAATTTTAATTTTTTATTTGATTGTGTTGAAAGGATGCTTATGTTTTATGTAGTTAATTTTTTCTTTTAATAACTATGTTTAATGATTATGTTAATGGATAATAATAATTTTAAAAAAAACTCACAATGTCGGCATATTTAATTTTTTTGTTTAAGTTGGTGGAAAATTGTTATATTTTATATACCTATTTTTACTTATATGTATGCATATTTCTAAATAATACATATGATGAAACCCGGAATCTGTATTCTTAATTTCTATTCCTTAACTTTGACACCGCGTTGTGGATTTCCTAACTCTGTTGTAAAGCATTTTGATACCAGTGCGTAGTTGTCATCCGGGAGAACTGGGTAATAGATACTGAATCGTAATCACTTTTAAAAAGGAGGAACTTCGGAAAACTCCTAGGTACTCATCCCCATAGGCGTGCTCGATGCCATTCATTAATGTACAACTGGAATGCACCATCCATCTCCAGTTGTACACTAATGAATGGGATCGAATTTGGAACCTTTTGCTCTGAAGAGCAGTGTTCACGGTGAGCCCATATACCTTAACTTTGAAAATATTGCCGTGAAAATCAAATTGTTTAAAACTTTTTTTTACTCTGAAACATATTGGTAGAATGAATTATCACTTAGCCCACATCAACAAGGTTACTAATTCTTGCTCTAGACAACAAAGTTATGCTTCATATGAAACAAAAAACCTTAACCTTAGTGTGATATCGATAAATAACAGAATATGTATGGTACTACGTCCTCTGTTTAAAACTAATCTAGTGATTCTAATTACTTCGTATATATATTATTAACGTAATTTTTAATGATAAAAATTTTCTTTATATTCTTAAAATGATTAAGATTTGTAGACTTCCCATTCATTTATTCTTCACTTCGTAATTCTAAACTTTTTAAAAAATTGTTTCTTTATATTTTAGAATGTAAGTTATTATTGAATACACACGTTTGTTTTAATTTTAAGTATGGAAATGGTTCTATGTTATCCTTGTAAAATTTAGAAATAAGGTCCATAAGAAGAGTGAAACAATGCTTTTTATAGTGAAAGGTATTGGCTTCAATCCTACCCAACGGAACATACATACTACACTTTAGCCTTCTACATGCATGTCTGTCGGTATGGGTGCTTGAAAGTTTTCGGGTTTCTTGCCCAGCTATATTTAAATATGACCCACTATCTATAAAATGATAATGATTGCAGTTTTGTACATCAGTCGAAGCAAGTGCTTCCATGTTTTCCTCTTTTCTCTGAAATCTATGAAATGTCCCTTCGGAAGACAGCATGCGGAGAACAACCAGAAACTTTTCAGCGGCAATAAATTCTAATGGTATTTATATTAATTTAGCATATCGACTTTTCTCATAAAAATGTTCAACATTTTAATTCAAAATCTTACAGATTTTCTAAGAATAATAAGTTTTTTCACAGCTGTTAATCATTCAAATAAAATTTTAATAAATATTGTGGTGCTTGTGTAATTATTTTGATGTAATATGCATTACCTTAGCAATTCATTCCATATTATGTTTTAATTTTAAAGACAAAATTATAAAATTTTCATTTCGAATAATATTTTAATAAATAACAAATTTAAATCCCATTTTATACCTCCGAATTTTTCAGATTCGGTTTTCACAATACGTAAAATTTATACTACAAATTGTAATTTAATAAAATTTCTTTTAATTTAGCTACTTTTTAAAATATAATTTTTACAAAATTTCTTAATCAAACACAGCTAAAGAAAATAGAAGATAATGCACTCCATACAGAGATAAAGAAAATTATTTTTATTAATATTGTTATTAATAAGAAAAACGTATTTAATTTTTTAATTAACATGTGGTTTCTCCCATTCTTTCATGCAATTCAAATAATATCTTCATATATTAGCTTGAAATTTTCAAATTCAGCCCCAAGTATGCCAAACAATCTTGACCAATTTCTGTTTTTTCGTAAAATTATTTTCCTTCAAGGAATCGATTATCAGTAATACTAGAAATCAGGCAAAATATTTTATTTACATTGTCTGAGGTCATGAAATCTTGTCAGGAAATTATCTATTCTGATGACTTTTTACCGGTCACGAGGATATTTTATTCTATTCTGTTCTGTTTGTCCTTGAATTGTCATATAGTTTTAATATTTTCATTCACATTTGAAATGAAATAAAATACTTATTATTGGAATAAAGAATTGTAGAAATAAAATGATGAAGTAGATTTGACAGGCTAATTTGAAAAGCTTTAGTGAATCAGAAATGACCATTATTTTCCTAAGAGATTGCATACGGATTAAGATAAAAGAGTGAATAAACTCAATTTTATTCGTTAATTTCAGTCCTCCTTTTACATGCAATCGATCATACTATTTAATTTCCTTTTACTGACTGATAGAATAAACATTTAATACAATGCACATGGTTTTACTAACGCTTAGTAAGACTGCTGATAAAAGCTGCTTACTTTAATTACTTCTAAAGATCTCGAACAATCATCGAACGTTTAAACAGATAAAGATTTCTCAAAAATTTTTCCAATGATAATAATAAAATTTTTGTTACCAACAGCTTTAAAAATCATGGTTTAAAACGTTTTATTAACTACTTGCTCAATAGATGAACAAATATATATATATATATATATATATATATATATATATATATATAGGCTTAAAAATGTAATGTGTGTGAAGATTTTCATAAAACATTGAAAATTGGCAATTTAAGTAATATATAGAGCTGAATATTAGGTAAAAGTTAGTCAAAAAGTCTTTACCGAAAATGGGTTCTTTACTTCAGTAAATTTTTCAAATTTATTTGTTCTTTTTTTAATAAAATGAAGTTAATCATTGTATATCATTATGGTTAGTAAGATTAAAATATACAAAACATATCATTTAAATTACGTAAACTGGAACTGCACTTTATTTCTTACTCTCTATACTCTTTCGTGTGTAAAATATTAACTAAACAATCCTAGGTAACTTTACTTGTTTATATATATATATATTACTGATTTGATTTAACATTGTGAATAATTTCAGATTAAAAAATATTTATTTTATATTTCAATTAAATTTTCATTTTTTATACTGTTAAATTAAGTTTACAGGCTTACATTTAGAATGAACTTCTGTAATAATTAGAAAACCTTTCCTACTCATTGAAAAATCTAAATTTCAATTTCTAAATTTGTTAATCTTATAAAATAAAAAAAAGATAAGTTTTATTTGATTGAGTTATAAATGTTAAAACCTAAATATTCAGTTTAACAAATTTTTACTTTTTATTAAATTATATTAAGTTATATTATTTTATTAAATTATATTATTTTTTATTAAATTATATTAAGTGAATCGGTCAAAACATTTCTTGCAATTAAAAATGAATTTGTTCTTAAACTCTGAGCTGTGACAGCTGTTCTACTATACAACCGCTTAGTCTTCCTGGTGTTGTTGCCCTATTCAGATTGTATGTAGATTTCATATAATGGCAGTCGATCACTGCCATTATATGAAATCTGCTATTGCTTACACACTGTACTGAAATCTGCTGTTGCTCACACATTCCTCTTAGATTAGTCTAATCACCACATCGTTTCAATCCAGATTTCAAGTGATTCTTCGAATCAACCAACCAGCCTCTTTTAATCTGATCGATGGACTGCTTTCAAATTCCACATCTGCTCTAAAATGACTATATCTTTTGACATAGCATTGTTACAGCAACGTAAGATATTTGCAATCGAAATGCAATACTTATTTTGAGAATCGATTTGCTTATGTACCTCCTGAATATGATTTTCCGATACATTTTCGATTCAAATGTTGTTGCATACGAAATTACATTACAATCTTAAAATCCTTCTTTGTTCGTCATTTTTTTTTCCGCCTTTGAGTGTAAATTTATATTTAAAATGTTGGTAAAACATTTATATTTAAAATGTACTATATTTTCACTGTTGTTCACTCGTATATTAATTTTTTTACTCGTGTTTTCACGTTTTGAAAAATTAAATTGAGTTCAAAAAATATTGCTCATTCATTAATTTTTTCCTATTTTTCATTTTGAAAACAAAAATAAAATCATATTTTGGATAAATTAATAGGGAAATTTGCATCATTAAATTAACAGATAAGGAAAAACAATGATAAGTAACCGTAAAATATATTTATTATTGCATAAGTGTTTTGCAAATATTAATGGATAAAATATTTTTTCTGTATCTAATGGAATGCGTACAATGTTTATAGCATCTGAAATCTTAGATAACGTATATTATCTTTTTAAATTGACTATTTTATTTTTAATTTGACTTTTCATTCTCAAAGTTTTATCTCTCATCATGTGATTGAGATTAATTTTTTGATAAATATTTTTCAGATGTTTTATGTATCTTTATTAAATTTAAAAATTTTAAATCTGCGACATAATGTCATCTGCCTCATCTCATTTATTGTAAGAAGTATAATACACTACTGGCTATTAAAATTGCTACACCAGGAAGAAATGCAGATAACAAAATGATATTTATTGGACATATATATTATACTAGAAATAACAAGTGATTAAATTTTCAAAACATTTGGCTTGATAGATCCTGAGAAATCAGTACCCAGAACAACCACCTCTGGCAGTAATAACAGCAGTTATACGCCTGGGCATTGAGTCAAACAGAGATTGGATTGCATGTACAGGTACTGATGCTCATGCAGCTTCAACACGATGCCACAGTTCATCAACCGTAGTGACTGGCGTTTGGTGACGAGCCAGTCGCTCGGCAACTATTGACCAGACGTTTTCTATTGGTGAAAGGTCTGGAGAACGTGCTGGCCAGGGCGACAGCCGAACATGTTCCGTATCAAGGAAGGTCCGTACAATACCGGCAACATGCGGTCGGGCACTATCCTGCAGAAACGTATAGTTTCGAAGGGCTCGAATAAAGGGTAGAGCCACAGGTCGTAACACACCAGAAATGTAACGTGCACTGTTCAAAGCACCGTCGATGCGAACAAGAGGTGACCGAGACGTGTATCCAATGGCACCCCATACCATCACGCCAGGTGATGGGCCAGTATGACGATAACGAATGCACACTGCCAGTGTGCATTCACCACAATGCCGCCAAACACGGATGCGACCATCATGATGCTATACACAGAACCTGGATTCATCTGAAAAGATGACGTCTCGCCATTCGTGCGCCCAGGTTAGTCGTTGATCACACCATTGAAGGCGCTCTTGCCTATGACGCAGAGTCAAGGAAAGCCGCAGCCATGGTCTCCGAGCTGAGAGTCCATGCTGCTGCAAACGTCGTCGAACTGTTCGTGCAGACACTTGTTGTCTTCCAAACGACCCCGTTTCTTGACTAACGGCTCGTGACATGGTTGCACGATCCATTACGGTCATGCAGATAATATGCCTGTCTTCTCGGCTGCTAGTGATAGGTGGTCGTTGAGATCCCGCATGGCGTTCCGTATTACCGTCCTGAACCCATCGATTCCATATTCTGCTAACAGTCATTGGATCTCGACCGACGCGAGCAGCAATACTGCGACAAGATAAACCGCAATCCCGGTACGCTACAATTCGACCTTTATCAAAGTCAGAAACGTGCTGGTACGCATTTCTCCTTCTTACACGAGGCATCACGTTAACTTTTCACCAGGCAACAACGTTCAAATGCAATTTGTGTATGAGGAACCGGATGAACAATTTCCTCATTTAAACACAATGTAGGTGTCCCTACTGGCGCCTGCTTTTTCTGAATGCACTGAAAAGCTAATCATTTGCATATCACAGCACCTTCTTCCTTTCGTATAAATTTCACGTCTGTAGCATGTCGCCTTCTTGGTGTAGCAATTTTAATGGCCAGTAGTGTATTATAAATATAACAAACAATATATTATTTTAATTTATTTAATTGTTTTTTAATACATTTCTGGCTATTTATTTATGACTACTTAAGCTGCGAACGATACCAACACTTTTTAGTTTTGAATCATTGTCGTGAGGGTCAACATCTGGGCAAAATAAGAAATATATATCTAACTTCAAATACATTGAAAATATTTAAAGTTTTAAGATATTTGATGGGGTCTCTGAAGATGTAAAAAATACTTAAGTTATTCTAAGCTACGCAAATAAATATTTTCGTACCAAATTATAATATATTCTTATCAAATAGTAATAATATATTTCGTTGAAATATCTTTTATTATTATGTAAGAAAAATTCAAAACTTCCAGTACATCTAGTAAATTATATTATTAAAATTTCATATATCGGTAAGAATCCATGGAAGCAGTAAAACATCTAATATTTCACTACTGTACTGACTTTTTGTGTGCTATAACGGCTTAACAACAAAAATTTTAAGGATTTTGATTGAAGTTATCAATGAAATTGATGATGAAACGCTACTTTTTATAATAAATTTTGATAGTATAAATTGAAACATCTCGTGGAAGCCTTTCTTTTTCAGTATGGTCCCTTAGAATACTCATTTCTTAAGAACTCAAGCACGTTGATAAATTAAATTGTACACAAGCTTCACCAATCGACCAGGAAAATAAGGAAAAAAATTTACTTGGATAATGAATGAAAATTTAGAATAGGACAGTAATAACATCACTTAAAGTAGACATCTAATAAAATTTTATTATTAGGTATCTTCCCCCTCCCTTTCTCAACGGTAGAATGGAGCGAGAAACCTTGCTGCATAAATTTTTCTTGTTTTAACAAAATCAAATATTATATCAAAATTATTATATGAGCTTCTTTTTCTTCTTCATTTTGCCAGCATATAACGGAAAACAAGAATGCAAAAAATAATAGATCGTCTCTAATCACAATTAATAACAAAAGTCTAGAAACTCTTAAAGCGCCATCTGTGAATAATGTTCTTTAGAATTGCTTTGAAAATTAGCTGCTATAGCTATATTTCTTTTGTTTCTGTCAAGTTGGTGGAAACTTCAAATTTTCTCTTGTTTCGTCTGTACATGTGTTAAGGAAAGTTCTTGTTTCTGTTTGTATTGACTCTTGTCTGTGAACAGTTTTCTCCCGCATGTACACTAATCACGTCTTACTACTTATACGATTAGTTCATTTAAATGATGAAATAGGATTCGGCAATTCACGCGGCGTACGAAACTTAGAAAACTCTTTATCGTCAAAATTATTTAAAATTCCAATATGAAAATTTACATATTAAAATATTTCATTTTTGTTTTACTACTTGTTGAATGTGGTATTGAATCATTTTTCTGTGAACAAATTGTTTCTTATGATATTGGTCATTTGATACAATCATTGAAGAAAAATATCCATTCTTACAAAAATCTAAATGAAATGACTGTGTATTTAAGAAATAGCAGTTTATATGAAGACACTTATCCAAAAGATATTATGTCCGTGGAATTTTCTCTAATTCATGAATATCACAACTATTTAAATGATACTTGTTTCAATGACTTATTTTATATTTTACATAATCTTAAGCCGAAAGATAAAGATCCTAGTAATCAATGGGCTTTAAGAAGTAAGTTATTAATTTAATTTATACGCTTTTTTGATAATTTGAATGTATTTTTTGTTGTAATTTCTGTATTTGTGAATTTTGAATGTATGAATTTCTGTTGTAATTTTATTTATAAACTTTATATAGCTCAATTAATTATAAGCTAAAAAATGGTTAAAAAAATAAAAGTTTGATTTCAATCTAAATGAAAATAATATGTCATGTTTAAAAGCATAAATTACAGAAAAATTAAATTATACTAAATTTATATTAGAGCTTTTTCAGTGGAATTTATAATTTTATATCAAATTTTTTTAATTTTTCAAAATTCAGTACTTGCCTCATTTTGATAATAAATTTAGTAATTTCAAAAGTTTTTTTATTAATATCAAAATTTATATGAATTAAAATTTATATAATTTATTAAAGTTGTGAAATCCATGCACAACTTCAATAAATTTTTCTTTCATGAAATACCATTTTTATTTTTCTTGTTTTAAAAACATTATATGCAAAAACAGTAGATAATTCACTTATAAAAAACTAATAAAAATTTTTTACAACATTTAGAGACAGCATTTTTCTTTTTATAAATAAAACATAAAATTAACTATTTTTTAGTACTTGATATCAAGATAGAATAATAGCAAAACTATTATGATTTTAAACATTCAGCTCTACAAAAACAAGACTAAAAAACATTTATTTTTGAAATGTGATAGGATATTCTTCAGATCTTCAATTGAAGCTGAAAAATAAATTTTATCAAAAAATAGTCAAAAATTGTGAACAGTTATCAAAAGATTATCAGAATCATTATTTATATTATAAATATTTGGACCTTCATCATAATTTTTGAAAAAATCAAACTACTGTTAAACATTAAAAAGAATCTACATTAAAAATTGGAATTATACTACTCCACAATATTTTTTATGTTGAATCAGTCAAGCAATTTGTTTATAACTTTCAGGGTTAAATATTTATTATCAATCATATTTTTTGAGAAATATCATCAAATACCAGAAAGAATTCACATAAATTATTTCAACAAATATAAAAAATAGAATAGAAATTAAAAAAAATTTTTTTTAAATAACTTTGTACATTACTGTTTGAGTTAAATGTCTTACATAAAAATTCATAGATTTTTATAATTTTAAGTGATCTGTTCCTTAATAAATTATTTACTATTTGCAGTTCAAATAATAGCAAATTTTTATATTAATTTCATTCTTAAAAGCTATTAAAAATTATTTCATGCATAAGTTACCTTATTTTTGTGTTTTATTTTATACAGGTACTATAGGTTTATTGAAACTGTCTTTTTATTAATAAATCCACACTACTTTTCAATTAATATTTAGTTTATGTATTAATTATTAACTTAAAATTTTAAGTGCTGGATTCTTATGGAAGACCTGCGAGTGGCATACTGGATGGCAATTTCAAATGGCTTGGGGACTTCAATGAATGTAGAAATATCAGTGTTCCCAAGCAGAATTTTAGTCATGTTGGCGAATTCAATGGGAAGTATTGCAGCTTATTAGTTAACATATTGGACAATATGGTAATATTCTTAAGTAACTGATAACTTAATTATTGTGGTAAAAAATAAATAACCATTGTGGTTGAAATATGTACATTATCTTTTTAGTTCATTGATTTGAATATTGGTGTGTGCCTACCAGATTCCTGTGATCCTTCTGCACTGAATTTTAATTTTTCAAAATTTTCAAACATTCTAAGTATGTTTTCCTATTTTAAACTGTTTACTTTTATATTAATGTTATATAATTCAAGCATATTTAATATTCATGAGGTAACTATTAATTTTCCCTGCATTGCTTTTAAGCAATTCTTCTAGACAAAGCACATTTTACTTTTAACTTCTTTTCTTAAATAAATGCACTAAATCCATCCACTTGTGTGGTATAGTAAAAGCAATTGTATAATACAAATGATTTATTTAAATTCCCAAAGTGTTAAAAAGTGTGTAGTTGTTTCTCACCATGAAATTATGTTATGTATTTAATAGACATGAAAAATTTATTTCCATTAGATACTTATCAGTACATATTATTTTCTGTATTTCATAAAATCTGAAAACAAAGTTTCTCACTTTTTATCTAGTTTAATGGCATAAATCATGATATCTTGAGTAAAATATTGTTAAAAGCATCCTGTTTCCATTGTTGCACAAATTAGTTTCTTTAAAAAATTTAATGAATAAATGATAAAAAAAAAAAAATAAATAAAATAAAAAAAAAATTGAATTTATAATGCAGTTGTTTACAATGGAATTGCTGTGCATGTTTTCTCAATTTAAGTTTCTTGAATCTTATTAAAAAAGAAAAATAATTTCTTTCTTGAAATAATAATTTTATTACAAAATAATTAAAATCTCTATATTCTAATAACTACCTGAAGATGAACTTACTATATATATGTTGCTATTTTCTTAATTGATTTTCTTTTATGTTAAATTTAAAGCTTTTTCAATAGGGAATGTACCAGCTTTGAGAAAAATAATGTCCATTGCAAATTCCACGTCTTTATCATGCAAACCTAATTTAAGACAACTAACAAATGCTGGTTTGGCTACAATGTAAGTTTATTTTTCATATGCATACTTTAATAACTTCATATGTTTTAAGATTTAAATGTCTTTCTATGATCATTTAAGATTAAAAACCAACCTATTTTGTATTGTAAATTCTTTTTATAATAAAAAGAAGATATTTTGAATTAATTGTTTTTAAACTGATCTAAGAAATTCATTTTAAAAGTTGTCAAAAATAAATGTTTTGTTGATGTTTTTAAATCAGGAAACATATCAAATAAGAAAGTTATAAAAATTTTATAACCTTTATGATTTAAATATTTAACAATTGTATTTAATAACCTTGAGTATGAAATAAGTGTATATAATATTTTATTATATATCTATGTCCTATTATTAATTAAATGCATGATTAGACAATTTTTCTAAGTATTCAACAGAAGTTATAGTGAATTTAATAGAAATTTATCATGTTTGATCATATCCCATAGTAATTTGTCAAATTTTTATATTTAAGTTTTTAAATATATTTGTGTTTATTGTTTATTATCATATTTCAATTTTTTAATTTTTAGAAATTGATAAAAATATGTTATGATTAATAGTTCTTTTTTTGTTTCTTATACTTTAGATATGTGTTATCAATTTTTGTCCTTCTAGCTGCAATAGGTAGTTCAATAACTATTTTCAAATATATTGTAAGTATAAAGAGACATAAAGTTTCTATTTGTAACAATTCATCACATGAAAATTCTCTTGTTGTTAATTATGATCAAGAAATTGAAGAGGATTTTGATGATGTTGTTTTAATAAAAGAATATTCTCCAAGCAAGTGTCATGGTTTGTATTTGCTTATTCAAATTTATTCTCAAAATTTTCATATTTTTCTTTGTTTTTTAAATTTTATTTAAGTTTTTTAAGAAATGCAAATTGCTATGAAACTACTATATTTATATGTTTTGTTAATGTGTACAATTCACTTATAGAATAGCTAGGTATTTCAGGAAATAACTATAAAAGTCAGGTAAAGTATATAATAATGTACTATTCATGGATGATTAATTGATAAATAATAAGGAAAAGCAGAAGATTATTTGTTAACTATAACATTCATACTGCTTACATAAGTCAAACAGAAAGAAAGAAGAATAATATCTTGTAAAAATAGTTATATTTAGATAGTACAAAAAATACATGTGGCAAAAAAAAAAAAAACTGTTGCTTTACAAGAACTTTTTGTAAAATTTTTCTAACAAAAATGTAAAAAAAACTTATTTAAATTTTACGGAATATCTTTTATTTTACTTTTCTTTTTTTATTTGAGCAATGGATTCATGTGCTGACACTTTTAATTGCATTCCATATTTTTTAAACTTTTTAAATGCATTCCATGCTTTTAATATTGCATATTTTTTTAATTATTTAGTTTTTTTACAAAAGTACTTTTTACATCATTGTATAGTGCTGTTATTTTGAGCTTTTGCAACAGATCCTAGCACTTTATCAATATTTGGAACTTATTCAATGGATATTAATTCTCAGCAACAGATTGAAGTGTACTCACACCATTGCAAAACAGCTATAAGCAGTTAAAAATTGACTAAAAAGTAGCTATAACCAGTTGAAAAAATTTCTGAGGTCTATTATAGAATTCAGTAATTTTATATACTTTTACTTATTTATATAACTATTTCATGAAATACCTATTATTTAATAATTTTACTGACTTGAACAGTTATTTTAAGAAATACCTAGCTATTTCATTGAAGAGCAGATTTCACACTTTAACAGTAACATGTATACATTAATTAATATTTTAGATTTTTTTTATGACATGTGACAGTTTAAGTAACACTTCAAAATGTTTTTATAGGGTTGAAATATTACAAATTAGTTAAGGTGATCTTTTACGAGCTTAATATCTTGTAATATTTATATAACTCAGAATGTTCATGTTTGAATTTATTTCAATAAAGATTAAAATTATTTTCTTATAAAATATTTTATAACAAGATCCAAACTGGATTTATTGATTTCCAATTGTTAATGGCTAAAATTTTGAAAAAAGGTTGCCTTTAAAATCAGTTTTAAATTTAAATGTAAAAATTCTTTGTCTCTTATTTTTTTGAGTAACAGATGATACATACTGATACTGATAATACTGACTGATGATGATACTGATAATCTATGTGCAAATTACTGTCTTGTACTCAACTGCTACTTGTGTAAATTGTTAATCTTATCCAGAAAAATGTTTAGTTAACATGAATAGATTTCATTGTAACTACCATAAAATTTAGAATTTTATGAAAGTTTTTCGGTTTATAATTTGATTTCATTTGAAATATTAACACAATTTCTGAAATATGTGAAAAAAATTCAATTATATTATGATATTCATTAATCTAAGTTAAGCACAATGTTCATATTTCTAAGAAAGATATGAATAGTGAGACTTTATCATGTCTGGTAATGATTTAGTTTATATAATTTCTTTCATTTTAAATATATTATATCCAAGAGCATATTGTGCCATAAAATATGCATTTTATTATTAATATTAACATTGTCATGGAATTTTCATTTAAAATCTTTATTGACATTTTAGTAAAGTAAAAGAATTGTTTTATGCAGGGTGTCCACACATAAGTGATAACAACTATAATCGCTTAACTTTTATTTAAAAATTTGTTTTGTGTTGGCAACACTCAATAATTTAAATTTACTTCTATGAGCATTTATGTATACCATATTTTAATTTAAAATCCGTTTTATTCTTTGCATTATCAGCAAGATGTTAAATGACATTTAATTCTCAAATGGCAGTTAAATTGTGAAACTTTTGAAAACTTGAATTATTTAAATGAGTGGAAAAGATAAAATTGAAAAATTTTTAAAACAATTTAAAGAACCAGATAGTATAGAAATATGGTATAACGATGGAGGAAAATACAGTGTAACAAAAAATTAATAAAATAAAATGTGTTTGCAAAAAAGACTTCAAAGAAATCTTGCACAATCTGTCAGAAAAATTTCATAAGATTTAAATTTATCAAAAAAAGTATAGCTGGAATCATCATTAAACATGATTTAAAACGAAAATTTACAAGACAATGACATGATATGCCATGAATTAATCGAGAAAAATAATGTACAGAGACTGAGAAAGTGCAAAAGGCAACTGAAAAGACATGTTGCTAATAAAATTACATTTTTGGATGAGAATTTTTTATTTTTATTTTTTTATTTATTTATTTTGCAATAAGCATCTCGATCTGCAAAATAACAGTATTTATCAAAAATCAGTGCAGAATATCTATTCAACAAAAATAATTCAGAGGTTCTAGAAACCATCTTAAGTAACAGTTTGGGGTGCTATAAGCAAGAGAAAAATACTGCCATTTCTTATTTAAAAAGGAGTTGAAACTGACAAAAATTATTATTTAATCAAAGTATTGAAATCTCATGAATAAATTATTTACAAAGGAGTCATTCATATTTCAACAAGATTCAGTACCTGCCTACAAAGCTTTAATTTCTTTATTCATTCATTTATGTTACTTTTCCAGTCTTGTATATTTTTCATAATACAAAATATTAAGATAATCAACAAACTCTCAATTTAAATAAGATATCAAAACTAATTAGAAAAGGGATACTCCTTTTATTTAAATTCTTTATTAAAATTTAATAATGCAAATAATTAACCAAAATATATATGTAGATAAATTTAAAAATCAAAATCATTTATATGAACTTTTCAACTGTTTCATTTGTATAATCGAAAATTGATTGGTTAGTTGCTCGGAATTATTTTATTTTGTAAAAATAAACCTTATTTCTTTGATGCTGGGGATAAGCACCCATGAAAACTTTCAGCTGGCATCAAGATAATATGAAAATTCTTTTAACTATGAAAAATAACTTTTAAAAATAAACAAAAGTTACATTTTAGAAAAAATAGATAAATGACATAATAATTACATATAAACTAACAAAATTGACATTAACAATCAGCTCAAAATAGTATCGTAGAAAGTATCATTCATATAAACACACATACAGATATGCATGAACCAATAAAATTATTATGTATGTATATGTATATAGATAGATAGATCAAGATTAATGTTCACTGATATCTTCTGTATTTTGCAATAATTCATATAAATTTAAACTCAAAGTGACTGAATAATAATTTCTACTCAAAATATTCCTAAATATATCTATTAAAATATCTAGTTAATTATGTTTATATAAATATAATTGTTAATATATGATTAAAACATATGTGTAATACTTGATTTATATTGTTATAGGTTTTATCAAAAATAGTGAGTCCTTCTTTAATTGCTTTTGTGTTTTCACAAATGGCTCTAAGATACTCAATTGTGTTTCAACTGAAGGACAATTGTTATCTCTTCATGGCATACGATTTCTTAGTTTGAGTTGGGTTATAGTTTCCCACACATATATATACTCTATTTCTTCAATACGTAAGAATTTGAATTTTTTAGCTCTAGAAATTTTGTTTTAAGTATTTTCATTATAAAAATATTTTGTAACTACATATTTCTTTGTTTTTTGGAGTAATCTGAGCATTATAATTTTTTCTTAAGTTTTAATTTGTACTTATTTTAGTATTTTAGAAGATATCAATTAAATAATATATAAATTTCAATAATATTAGAGGAATTACGTAAAAAATTGTTTCAAAGTATGTTAATAATTGTTATTGCATATTTTTTGTGTGCATTACTTTCATTTTTTTATAAAACTTTGTGTGTTGAAAATTACATGAAATATGTATAACATTGCATATTAATAAGTATACAGATATGTCTGTATCATAAAGTTAGACAATTTTTTCTAAATAAAAACCAATTATCTTTGATTTTAAAATCTTGGCAAACAGCTATTGCTAATTTTAGTATTGTTCCAGGGAAATTTCATCAATAGCACTCTGAAAAATTATTTACCAAGTCTTGCTTTTGGAAGAACATTTATTTTTTGCATTACCCAATTGAATTTGCTTATAAAACAAATATTAATTTTCATATTTTTATTTTCATAAAACATAATTTTTAGTCATAAAATGGTTTTAAGATATTTTTCTCAACCGTATTTTATTTCATGTCACAACAGTACTGAATTCAAAACTTGATTAGAACTTCATTTAATAGCATGTAGATTTTGCATGTCCTAATGTGTTTTCTATTCCTTACATCTATAAAATTAACGAAAATATAGTTATGAATATTTTTTCACAGATTTTAATTGTTCTGTGGTTAAAAATTTGGTTACATTGCAGAGTAAAGGTATAAGAATTTATACAGACTGAAATTTTGAGTTCCTGGAAGAGAAAAATGAATCACTCACATAGTTCTAGGATTACAAGATTCCCTAGATATTTCTGTTTTTCAAATACTGTATTTCTTTATTTTTTAGAAATTTTGGTATGGATTAATCAGTGATGTACATCCATATTTGTGTTCTATTGGATCTGTAATACATCTCTGAAATTTTGCAGTGTATATATAAAGAAATTGATATATGCATATATGATATATTGATATATGCATATATATTTTCAGAGAATTCTACCAAATCTTTTATCATAATGTTTTTTTAGATTTTCAGTTAAGAAATTTCTTACTGTGCAATAATATTTTTTACAAATTTGAAAGCTATCTAATTAATTCTTTTTAAGTCTTCTGCAATTTTCTGAGCATTTGTTTTTTTATCAAAATTTCTTCGTATAAGATTTTTTTTAAATGTTTCTAATTTTCATAGCCTAGTGATGTCTTATGTCATTGCTCTTAATGTAATAGTGATGTATTACTAGTAATTTTTTTCTTGTTTCTGTTACTGCTGTCAAAATCACCTATTTTTAAATATTTCCTTCAAATGATAATCCTTACTATTTGAAAATGAATCGTATTTTTCAACTAATCATCAACTATAAGAAAACAATTTTTATTTTTTTAAAAAAGGAAAAATCTTGCCAGTTTTCTTATTTTCTTTTTTTTTTTTTTTTTTTTAAATATCCACATCTAATGTGCATATAATATTCTCGCAGGCTACAATTAGAATAAATAAATTTTGCATAAACTGCAGTTTTGATAACAGTTTCAATTATATGTTTATTTTTATTTTATAATGTGTTTTTTTTTAATTTTATAATGTGTCTTTATTATTTATAGGAAGCCTAAAAGATGCAATGGATGTTATTCATAACTGGGAATTTCAAGTCATATTGAATGGGTTTTATTCAGTTGATTCATTTTTCGTACTTAGGTAAGAAAACACTTTATTTAAAATTCTGAGCATTTTTTTAAAATCCTACCCATGTTGTTAAATATTTTTTGGTATCTATGAAAAATTAATTTTATTGGCTCTCTAAGAATGTTTGAATTGGAATTAAAATTTTACATAATGAGGGGGAAAAATCTTGCTAGGAATATTGCTAGAATACAAATAAAGTAATAATCACTTTATTTGTGTAAGATTAGAAAGTTTTTGTTTGTATATTCAATACGGTTTATATCTACTGAAATATTAATTTACTTGGTTTCTAATATACTGCTGTGAGTAGTTTTAGATTTTCATATGAAAATTATGACTATTCAACTGGTATGAAATTTAGACTTATTCAATGTTAAAGCTATTCATATTATCATAAAATGAGAAGTTCATTTTGAGATAAGAAGTATGAGTATTTTAGTTAAGTAAAAAAATTAACTGAATTTTTTCTAAGTTTAGAACTTAATTAGTCTCTGTATAGGAATACATAATGCAAATCTCAAATAATTTTTTTATTATATATTATAATAAAATTAAAGATCAGATGTAAATATTTTTCCATATTTTCTTTTACTTATTGATGGTTAATTTAATGATCAGGTTCTAATAATCTTTCCTGTTTTATTATTTAAGCAATCTATCACTTTCAATAGAAGGAACTAATGTATATTGAAAGAGAAGTAAAAAATGCAAACATAATATAAAACTGACAGTAAAAAGTTTATACTGTGTCTGGTTGTTGTAAAAAAATTTAATGACTATAAATAAAATTTAAAATGAATGCTTAGGTTGTTTTTACTGAGACTAGTTTTAGTCACCTACATTTAATATATACATTATTTGTTTTTTTTTTTATTTGGATTCCTATTGTCTATAATAGCAATTTATACTGCTTTTTCAAATATTTTCCCATCATTTAATATAACTAAAAAATCTTTTCAGATACAATTGAAATTGATTACAGTCTATTTGAACAGTTTAAGAAAAAAAATTGGCCAATGGAAAGATCAATTGATTAAAATCACAAATTTTCAAATTAGAATAAAATTTTGTTTTTCAAAAAATCATTTTTTGTTTCTACAAATTTTTAGAATAAAACAAAGTTTAAAAATTTTCACACCCACACACAAATGTCAACAAATACAAGGTAGCACAAAATGATGACCGTATATTTAGTATTTATTATAAATTCAGAGAGTAATGAAAATAAGAAATTATCAAAACTACCAATAACTAGGTATTAAATATTTTGAAATTAAATCAGGATATAAGATTCCAAACTATTATATGTTTCAAACTAATAAAGAATTCATCAATTATTTGTTTAGATATTTATAATTGAAAGAAGGGTCAAAGTTCTAAGTGTTTATAAGGATGTGTTTTAGATCTCTAGACTAAAGTTATTTATGCATTAATAAAAGTTATTTAAATTTCAAAATATAGTTTTATTATCTCACCATAAACATAATAAATTTCTATGTACTTGAATGCATACACTGTTTGAGAACTTAATTCTATACATCATTATCAAATATTAGCTTTCATAAATACAATGGGAGGAGAACGCATTATGCTGTTGGAAAAAACAATTTGATACATTTTTAACCTTTGTAAAGCTAATATATTTAATTATATTCACATTGGATTGCATTGGATTGTTAAACATATTATGCAAACTAATTATATAACTTATAAGTAGTTTTTAAATTTGAAATTCATATATATGTTGTTAAAATCATAACCCCATAAAAAATGATAATTTATAAAAAAACCCAAAAAATATTTTTTAGATTTTTTTTTTTTTTTTTTTTTTTTTTTGTATTTAATATAATAGTCAGGACTTTTGGGAAACAATACTAATAATCTAGGGATTCAGTATTCATAATATCTTGTTTGCATTTACTATTAATAAAGCTTTACTGAATTTTAAAAGCCTTGCTATTGTCTTTGCTTGTTTTTTCAATTGATCAATTTCTATATTTTTCCTGTATTTTATTTTTTAAAATTTTAGTAATATTAAATTCTTTGATTATTATTAAAAACTTTCTTCAGTTGTCAAATGGTTAAGATATGAATTTAAATTTTAAGTTTAATATACTTGCATTAACACTGATATCTACTTGCCATTTGACTAAAATATTTAATATTACATTTAATAACATAAGATTGATCATCCACTGTGAGAGAATGTTTTTTAATAGATGAATATCAAGCAAAGAAATGAAGCAAATTGGGTCATATTTATCTAACTAATCCTTAGAAATAATAAAACTAATACAAATGATAATTATTGTAATTATCACTTTCATTAATTTTACTTTATTTAATTAATTTTACTATTACTTTTTATTTTAAAAGTTTGCTGGAATCTATTTTAAATATAATTGTACAATTTCATAATAAAACCTCATGCAAATGAAAAAATTAAAACTTAAATTAATGTTTTCATTTGTTTACAACAAAATGTAATTATAAAATATAGTTACTGCTATGTTATAGTTTGAAATATATGTGTGTATGTTTTATTAACTATTGACACAAGTCGATAACTATATATTGTAAGTGCTTCATACAAATGAAATATGAAGTCATTAATATTTAATTTACTTATTAATAAATATTCACTTAAAATTGCTTTAAAAAATTTATGTTGCTTTAATATTTTTTCTAATTTTGAAGTTATCTAAATAGAATTTATTATAAGACAATGTAAAAATCATAAATAAAATCAAAACAATAAAAAATTAACAATAAATATTAAGGATTTTATTTACATTTACTTGTTGTAGTTAAGTACATAAATTATAAATGTAAATAATAAAAATTACTGAACTTCAATTTCAAACGAAACATTTCGTTAATAAATGTGTTAAATTTATAATTTTTGTTTTGATGAGAGAAAAATATTTTTTATTAAATATAGTAAGAAATATGGGAGCTGTATAGTTAGATTTTGCATTTCTTGTAAGAAAAAACATTCCTTTTTTTCAATTGGTACATAAAAATATATATTTTGTTTTCATTTTTTCATGATTAGAAGTATATATCTATTATGAATGGTTTTAAAAATGCAATTTGCAATACAATATTCTCAGGTATCTTTTTTTACTTTTTTTAGTTATCATAAAATAAAATTTGCTTTGTTCTTATTGTGAATAATTAATTTTTCAGTGGCTTTTTATTGTCTTATTTGTATTTTGAAGCATCTGCAAAAAATAAGAAAATGTCTTGGTGGTATTTTTATGTTCATCGCTATTTAAGGTATACAAAGTTGAGATTTTCTGCTTTAAATAAATGATGCTATTAATGTTTAATTAATGTGAAACATAGTTAATCAAATCATTTAATTTTAATAAAATATTTATTTGGATATTAATTTTATTTCATGGAAAATGGATAAATTCTTTTTGTTTTCACTTTAGTTTTAATTTTTACTAGGTGTGTAAGTATAACATGTAAACATTTATTAGGTTAAGTAATTTTGAAGTAGTAAACCAAATGACTCTTATGATTGAAAACAAAATCTATCTTATGAAATTACTATTAAGAAATATTAAATTTCTTAGTAGAAATTTGTAATATTAAGACCAGTAATTACATGTAGATGTATTTATAATGATATCCCTCATGAAACAAAAGTTTACAACGCCCATATCAGTTTTTTTGACTGTCGGCACGTGGCTTCCCAGCATATGTCCAAATTAGGTGGTCAGTTTAACATGAACCTGCCTACTTTCCAACCCTGCTTGGTACTCAATTTTATGAACCCACTGCTGTGATGAAAGGCTGTGTTGACCTTTCTCAACCTGAGGATAAGAACTCAGACCTGTGCTTTCAGAACAAAAAGCAATATCACTATTCCAACTGAATTTCATTCATTTGTCATTAATACAATTAATTATATTTAGTATCCTAACTTTTAATATTTTTTCATCAAATCAAATTATTGTATTTTGAAAAAATTATAATCATTTTTAGTATTATATTCTTTATCATTCTTGCTCAAAATCTTTTTTCACTAAACATTTTAATAACAGTTATGTTCTAGATGTTTTTAATAAAACATTAAGAACTATTATTTAGAAATAATGGCTTAAAAATCATTACATTTTCTGTTATTTTGATGTTTTAATTTTCATATACAATATAATTAAAGTTTTTTATTGAAGTTAATAGGAAATTTTATTGCTAACTATTTCTATAAATGTTAAATGTGAAATATTAAAATAAGGTTCATATAAAAATTAAAATCTAAAAATATTTAAAGTAACTATTGATGTGAAATAAGAACAGTAAATACTTATAATAACTTATTGATAAAAATGTAACAATTTTTTTATTAATGAATTTTATTTAATGAAACATGCATTTTTAATGCAAATAAATAATAATAATAAACAACTGCCCATGTTTTTAAAAAATAAATCTCTTTACACCATTATTTTTGCATTGTAAGTTGTTGAGCATATTATAAATGATGAATCATTTATATTTATCAATTTCTTCTAGAAATTTATCAGTTTTCTTCTAGAAAACATTATATTAAACAACTTATCCATTTATAATCTGATAACAGATATGATCTTATTTACAGTTTAACCATTTTCAGTGCTTAATATATTTCATTAAATTTATTATAATTTTTTTTAAATTGATGTATAATGATAAATCTTGAAAATATGTACCATTTTATTTAGGCTTACACCTGTTTATATGTTAGTGCTTGCCTTCTATACTACTCTTTCTTCTTACATGGGTTCTGGACCCTTATGGCCAGACTATAACATAGAGCCTCTTTGCCAAAAATATTGGTGGTGGAATATTTTGTATATAAATAACTTCTTGTCTGCAATGGACCAAGTAATATACTTTTAACTATTATTTTTTAAATGTTTTAACAAATAACTTTAAAATGAAAAAATACTAAGAAAATAATGTAGTTTTATAACATTCAAATTTTTTTGTTTTTTTTTTCTAATTAAAAACTGTTTTTAATTTATAATTAAAAATATGTTGAAATATTCCTCTTGTTTTTGCAATAAGCTAATTTCTCATCAGAAAGTTGGTTCAGTACTTATCTAAAATGGAGATCTTTTAAGAATTAACATCCACTTTAAATTTTATGTCCCAGTCTAAATAACCTTCATCTGTTAAAACTACTCATTGAGTGACAAACAAACCTACCTTTAGACTAGATGTCTCTTATGTATTCACTATAAAATGTAGGTCCAAATATATTAGTTCTTTTGTGCCAAAAATAACTGCTGAATGGCAAACAAAACTTATTTCTCTGTTACATTCTACAAGCATTACTCGAATAATGTTTACAGTAATAATAGAAAAAGAAATAGATTTTATTTGAATTTCGGACTTTTTTTCCATTGGTAACTCCATAGATCTCCTATCCTAAAATTACATCACAAAAACTCTAACAGGTACTTGATTTCAATTCTCAGATTTAAGAAACTGCTTTGAATTCATATATTAGTAAATTTTCTCCAATTATTTTGATTTTTACATTGTAACTTTTAACTGTGTGCAATCTAAACTCTAAATTTTCTTTATTATTCAAAGAGATACTTTTTTTTTTTTTAAATTTAAAACTTTTTTTTTTTTAGATTTAAAATATTTTGGAATTGGATTTTAAATATTTACTAAGCATTTGAAAATTATTTAAATATATACTGACATTTTTGTAATTTTTTTATTTATTTTTAAGTAATACTAATGCTTTATCTATTCTGTTTTTTATAATAATATTTAAACTTCCTGTGTACTTTCTACATAAGTTTCTTTATATATACAAATAACAAACACACACACTCACTCCCACTAAACTCAGTGGCGCAGCTTGTCCTTTTTGGACTTTGTGCCATAAAACCCAACCCAACAACAACCCACTAAACTCAGTGGCACAACAGACTCCATAGAGCCAAAGTCTACAATGCTCATATCTGTTTTCTTGACCAAGGGCCATGGGATGTACAGCATATGTTCTGGTTTGATGGTCAACCTAATATGAAACCTCTAATCTTTGCTTCCAAATATGCTTAGTATTTAATTTTATCGACTAACTGATGAGGCGAAAGGCTAGTAAATTTTACCTAACTCAGAGCTGTACCTTGGAAGCACAAAACACTACCAGCACTGTGCCACAGGGCTTATATATCTATATATTTGTATTAATGATTAACGTTACAAGGATTAAAAGAGTTTCATGCTTGTGAACTGTCACATGTTCACCTTTTGTTACAAAAGGAATATTAATACTGCAGTTAATTTTACACCAAACCAATTTGAGCAAGCATATTTGAATCAACTGTGAATATTTTATTGCAGTGTTAATCTTGGTATTTATGTCATTTATACTGCAATATTTTCTTCTGTAAAAATATTTCTTTTCCATTGTTGCAAATTCTCAAAGAAGTAGTCATTCAAAAAGTTACAACTATTAGCACTCCAACAAGGTATTAACCTTATTTTTTGCTGTGGTAGTAATTCAAAAAATTTGTTGCCAAAAATCAGAAATAGAAACTTGTGTAATTAAAATCACACACAGATACTAAAAATAGGTAACCAAAAGATAATGGGGAAAAAATGAATTTTGTGCGTGTCTGCATTTACTAAAATGCACGGATATTTACAAAAGAAATCATATTTAAATGGGAAGAGAAAACTGTGGACATCTCATTATAAAAATACATTTATAGGTGTTTTATATATAAAAGCTATAGTTTTTTTTTTAAAGATATTTAATGATTTATAAAACATCAAAATGCATCAAACATTTTATAAGCATTTTTTGTATTTTATTTTTAAATGGAGAGTTTTTATGTGAGGTTCATATATAATTTTTTCGAAAACAAATTATAATTTTATTCTCTGGAATTTTTTTAATGAAATAAATTTTTATTGATTTCCACTTTGTATTTTACTGTAATTATGCAATTTTATACATTTTTATATATGACCAAATAATTTCCTTTATTTGTGAAGGAAGACTTTTTGTTCATTTTTATTTTATAAAATTAGGCATTTGTCTCAACTGTATATGATCAATTTGAAATTACATAAATAATTTTCTAAAGCACATGAAATTTTATTGGACTTTTTAGCCATATATATAGGTTGGTAATTTGATATTAAAATAAAAAAGGTAGAATATGTTTTATGTAATTCTTAATTGTAAAAATATATAAATTAAAATGTGAGTATTTCTAATTTCTTCAAATTGAGTTATCTGAAATTACTAATTAAATTGTTACTAACAACGTTTGCAAAATTCATTTGAAACATAAAGCGTTTATATTAGTGACTTTTTGACACAGCTGCCATACAGTGTCAAGTACTGTTAAACCGTAAGCATCTCAAAATGCATGCATTCTATAAAATTAAAATCTAAATACTACATCTGCTAAAACTACAAAATTTTTATGTGCTTAGATATTATTCAGGTAGTTATTTTTGATTTTTTTTTGTTGAGTGGCAGCCAGACTGGCAGTATGGGTGCTTTGCTCCACTTTTTCAAATAAACCACAATTGAGTGTGGAGTCCGACTACCTCAGTACATACCTGCCATAGGTACCCGTTTATAAGGTAGGCAACCATTCATACAAGGAAAGGACAAAGACAGTAGAGAGGAAGAGAAGGTACATCCATCCCAACCGGGATTCGAACCCAGACCTCCCTATTCCAGTCAGGCACGCTGACCACTAGACAGCAATTATTTTTTATGAAAGTTTCATTTGCAAATATGTTAAATTATTAATGTTAAAATATTAACTGCATTTTTATTTTTACAAGAATTTATTAAAAATATTAAAAGAATATCTTGTAACCATTTATAAGTTTGAATATTTGCTTGCAGTGTATGACCTGGTCTTGGTATCTAGCTAACGATATGCAGTTCTTTATAATAAGTCCTCTGATTTTAATAGCTCTTAGAAGGTAAATTTCTTGATTATTATGTACATCAACTTTATAAATTTATAAAATTAGGTGAATTTTTAGTTTAAATTGGTTTATATTTTAGTTCCTAATTTATTGTTTTTCTTAGAAAGGAAAAAATTATCTACTAATTACTTATTTTATAGACATCTCACTCTTATATTCTAAGAACTGCCTAGTAAAAAAAAAAATTCTGTACTCTAACTAATGCAAATATGCATCTAAATTTTTTCAGGTGTATAAAAAATACATAATTTTCAAACTCAGGTAATTGAATTGAATTTTTTACAAGAAATGTCTTTTTAAAAATCTAATATATTTCACGATTATTGTAATCTTCACATAAAAATGTTCAATATATAATTGAAAATTAATTAATGTGTCAAATTAATATTTAGTAAACAATAAAAGGTACCATTCAATTAACCAAACATTTTAACTCAAAAATTCCATTATTATATTACTATCACCTTAAGTCAATCATTTATTTATATAGCTTCTAAACTTAAAATTAATTTACAATGCCCATATTTAGTTATATTGTAACTATGCACCAATTGCTCTAAAATTTTCCAGTTAAAGGTTACTAACTTATTCTCAAAGTTTTGCTTTTCATTAGCATAGAACACAAATTTGAGGATTACCAGAATCATGTAATTTTTTTACAGTAAATAACTTGTTTTGATATTGATATTTTAACTTTGTAGGATTCCTTCAATCTTTTTTTGCATTTCAGATCATCATAAAATATTTGTTTTTAATCTCTTGTATGATTTTCCTACAAAATTTTAATGTAATCAGAGTATGCCATGGTTTGCTTTGCATATTTATCTACTTCAATGCACATTCATGGTTATTTCTTTGGCTGAATATACATGGTATCTATTTTCCTCCTTTCTAAATTTTTACAAATGTAAATATACAAAAGTTAATTATTGATTACATTTTTTATATCTAATTAGTGGCGACTGATTACAAAGATTTTGCAATTCAAAAATTTATGATTAAGATTTAAAATTAATCATCATTTAAATTAACAGATGATTCAAAAGTATCAATTTATGATTTTACTTTTGAAATTTCTTTGGAAAACTAATACTTAAAAGTATTAATATCAAAAACTAAAATTTCTGACTAGACAAGTATTAATTTTCAACAATGCTTTTTCAAGAAATTTTTATTAAAATATATATTATTTATTTTATTACATACTCTTATTACATTAAAACTCATTGTTCAAAACTGACTTGTTCTGAATTCAAATTGATATTAAGAGAATGATAAATATCAGTCACTATTCCAAACTATTTCTTTATTTTTAAATAGAACCAAAGGAAAACCAATATGTAAGCTGTTACAGTTTTGTAAGTAAATTTATTATGATAAATGGTATTTTTTCCACAACTCTTTTAGGTTTATTGTGCTAACTATTATGTTTCTTAAATATATATCTAGAAAAGAATATTTACATTTTGTTTGCAATTCATTTCAAAATGTCAGAATTACTTGCAAACTAAATATTACATAATTTAAGTTCAAATCTCAGTATTATTTTTTTTAACAGAATCATAATTAAATTGAAATCTTTAAAATTGAATTGTAATTTCTACCTATATTTTAAATTTTAAAACTTTTATTGCTTGAATATTTTTAGGTGGCCTAAAGTTGGTTATTCAGTTTTAGTTGGGCTCTTATTGGCTTCCTGGACTTCTGGATTTGTTATTACTTACTATTATAATTTACCTAGTGGATCTGGAAATGTAGTTAAAATTACTCAAGATCCAAATTTTTTAACTAGGTATCAAATATTTTCACTATTAACTATATCAATCTTTTTTGTGTAAAAATAGTTTAATATCATGTTTTCTTATTTGCTCATTTTTATAAAGGATCTTAATATATTCAAAATCACGACTTTAACATTTCATTTTTAACTTTTTTTATTTGATTATTTTATGATACATCTGAGGTGCTCTGAATGAGATAAAAAATTTCATTAACTTTAGACATTTCATTTATAGTGTTTTACACATTTCATTAACGTGGTGTCTCTAATTGATATCACATTGCTTGATAGAAACTGATATGTATTTCACTTTACAATATTGAAAACTACTAGTGAATGTTATCACTAAATATGAAATGAATAGATTAGCGCAATTTATCACTTCCAATTTTATGTGGTTGTAGACATGCAAACAATTATGTCCCTTTTTCTCTCAATAAGGAATAAACCAGATGATCATCAGCTTAAGGAGATTTGAGATCAAATATATAATAAGCTTGAGCATTATTCTTCTGCAATCTACTTTTAATTTGAAATAACTATAAAACGTTCCGGCTTCAGAATTTTATTACTGTGTCCATGATTATTAGAACAAAATTAGATTCTTTGAATTTGTGTGAATAAAAAATATATTGGATTTCAAAATATTGTTATTAGAGGGTATCGCCACTATGTTGTTCAAAAACAAATCTTCTTTCTTCCATTTTATACTATATCTACAAACGATCCTATGATTATTATTGTGGCTGCAAAAAATTTACTTAACATTCATTGGAAAAGATTTTCCATTCTAAATTTTAGTCTTATTCTTTTCATCAAAACAGTTTCCAAGTGGTTGGCATGATACTGTAAATTGCAAATTGTAATTTGAAAAAGCGTCATGCAATATGTTATGTAAGTGAAACATATAACAGTCCGCATAAATATCCCACTAGTCATAGTGTGTTCTAATCATGAATTCTGTATATACCTATGTTTATGTTTCCATGTTGATATAACTAGATTCATTGCTTAGAATATTTTCCATTCAGAGTTTTTAAACATTTTAATGGAATTTTGATACTATACAAATTATGTAGCTCCTTTTTTGTATTAAAGAAGCAACCTTTTACTACATTTCCTTCTTGGAAGCTTGTTAGATGCCCATATTATCATTTTGCTCTGCTTCATGGTATGCATATATGCTGGAGATGTAAGTGTTGTTTTTTTATATTACTATTATTGTTATCAGCTTTCAGATTTTACTTTTATGTGCTCAGAATTCCTTTTTAACACTGTCTGCACCAAGTTTTCATGTACAAATAAAATTAATTTTTGCAATACGTGAAAATTTTATGTCATCTGCATCTCTCACTATGAAAATAAGTCTTATATAATTATTTTAATTATTTATTTGTTCTGTGTTTCTCAATAAGGGACAGTGAAAGGCCAAACTACTAAAAACTAATTTAAATTTTTCTTCATTATGTTTCATTTTTGAAAAGGAATTTTATTTAACTTTTAATCGATTCACATGTTCCAGGGATAGAAGCTCATAAAACTATCTTGTACTCACATTTATAGATTTGCATATAGAAAGCAGATGCAAAGTACTATCCTTTTCATTATTCAGCAATGGGTGAGACTTTAAACTTTCAACTCCAAAGAGTCAGTCATACCACTATTATTTGATAAACCCATCATTATTAATGTTACAGTTTCTCTAAACAGTAGTAATGTGTCTGTGTTCTTTAAAGGAAAATCTAAATAAACTGGCACTAATTCAATCTTCAGTAGTTATTGATATTGAAATAATTTATTTTTATTATCATTTCCAGAGTAATATTTAATAAGATTACTTACAATTTTTTTTAATAAATTAACTTCTGAATGTTTTCAGCTGTTTAAAATTTTATAAATAAATGTAATCTTTTATTTTTCTTAAATAAGTTTTGGTGTAATAAGCACTTTTTTACTGGTTGATTAAACTTCTTCTGAGCAGCTTTTCATTGATGAATTTTTTTTAGGTTTTTCATTAAAAACACAAATGTTTCTGATGTTTGCTTTATTTATTTTAGGTGGATGGAGTATTTTGATAAAATTTATAGCAAACCTTATACTAGAATTGGACCTTATCTTATTGGTATTGCTCTTGGTCATTTCTTGTCCACAAGAAAATTCTCAAATCTTAGACTATGTAAAGTAAGTTGTGATTTTTTATATTTGAAATATTAAAAAACATTAAATTAGGTTATGGATAGACTGATTTGGTTATTAAATTAAATTAAGTTTTTTTAGAAATATAAATAATTTTATTTTCAATGTGTAATTAGATCTGTAAAGAAGCACTTTTTTGGAGGTTAATATTAAATTTTCACTTTATGTTAATCAAATATTTTGCTCTTTTTAAATTTCTCTTTGAATAAAATGGTAAAATAATAGTAATAGCTAAATAAATTTCATAATTTTATCATTTCATTTAGGAACTTCCTTAGATTTATTGCCAGATATATGAAAAATGAATGATTGAATTTTTTTTTTTTTTCATATGTAACTACATGTTTAGAGGAGATATAAGGATGAGTTAATATGGTAGTAATTACGATTTATGTTAATTGTTAATATATTAATTGTTACTGCAAGTTTTACAATTTCTTTTTAATTTTTGTTTGTTTATTTTTATACAAAATAATTCTCCAAAAATAAATACTTATTTTTTTTTAATTTAATTTATAAAAATATGCATTAAATTTATAAAAACATTTGATTCTTTAAATATTTAAGAATTTATTACAAACAAAATTCTGTTGATAGAAGATATTTTGCCAGATTATTTTCATATTTACTCAAATATTAACAAGTATTGATAACTCTCAATTAAGGACAATCTACTGCCAATTGTGTTACAAAATTTATTAATAATTTGAATCTTGTTGGATTGCTTACAGATTTAAATTTCTTAAAGTAAGTTAAGTCTAACAACTTAATTAATTTATTTTTAAAATAAGAAGAAAAACAGTTTCATCAAGTTTCTGGGAGAATGGGAAAGAATATTTTATTTGTATGCTTAGTGCTGCCCTCGCAGTTGAATGATTAGTGCTCTGACCTTTAGCTCAATAACTCATGGTTTTGATTCCCACTTTGATTTTAGACATTTGTGGAAGTTCTGAATTCATGTTAAACTGTAGGTCTTCGTATAATTAGCTCTTGTGAGGAATAAAATTATTATTGTGTGACCAACTAACAAAACTTTTTACTTCATAATATGCACATTGGACTGTTAAGTATATTTTGAAATATAACATGCATCCAATGACCAAATCAGTAATTTTGAGTCTGTTAATTTCTAATCATCTGTAATCATTAAATATATATGTTTAATATCTTATCAGTAAAACTATTTTTATAATTTAATAATTGAGAGAATCTGCTGTCTTCTGATCTAAAGAGTTAACGACACTACCAAATTCATCAACTATGTGAAGTACAGTAGCACATATTTGCATTATTTATGATAAAGATATTAACTATTCATTATTTAAAAAAAATAAGTACTGTTGTAGCATTTAAACATAGACATACTTTATAAAGCCATTTTATTTCAGTTGTAACCTTATTTCCACCATTTTTTAGCTTGTGAAGTTCTTATAAGATTTTTGAGATATTTTTTTATATAAGCCTTTAAAAATATACATTTCTTATATATGATAAAAAAAAAATATTTTCCACTGTATCAATAGAATTAAATATTGTATAATTTACTAGCTTAAAATTATTATGTGGTATATACAAACAATAAATAAATAAAGAAAGTAAACCTAAAGTTAGAGGGGACTAAAAAGCAATAAACAAAAATTGTATAACCATAAGCTACTTCAACAGTATTGCCTAAGGATAAAATGTAAACAGAAATAAAGTTCTTAAGAATGCAAATTTATTTTGTTACGTTTATTAAAAAATTTTAAATATAATATTTATAATGAAAGATAAAATCTATATTTTAATGAATGATTAATTTTTTTCTTTGTCTTTATGATTTAATGATCGATCTTTTGCATAAAAAGTACTAGGCAAATAATTACATGTTGGTAATTTTTGGGGATTTCTAACTATTTAGTAATTAAATATTATATTTTTATTTTGCACTGCATATAAATGAAGATTTATTTCAATTATAATAAAATAGCTTTTGAAATGTAGAAATTAAAAAGTAATTTGCAGATTTATTCCATATATATATATATATGTGTGTGTGTGTGTGAGTGAGTGAGTGAGAGAGAGAGAGAGAGAGAGAGAGAGAGAGAGTTATGGTTTTAAAGGAAATTAATTGCAGCGTAAATACTATCAGAATATTGGAAAACGTTATTTAAAATGTTCCTCACAATATTCACACAAAAAGCGTAACCTTAATTAACGGTACTATTTAATGCTGTATAAGTGTTTCCTTAAAAGTTGAAAGCAATTGTAAATTATTTGTGTATTTTCCATAATAATTGTTATTATCATGAGACCAAGCAAAGAAATCTGAAAAAACCTTACTTCAATATCTATGCATAGGAAAACAAATACAATATTCATCATTCATTCTGACAATACTTGAGATTGAAACAGTGAAGTTTCCCTCAGAAAAGTATGAGTAATGTGCCCATAACATAATTCATCTTAAGATATTTATCATTATTTACTGTTAAAAAAATTATGTATTAAACCAAATGTATTAAACTGAATTTTATAAACTCTGGTCAATCAGTATCAAGTTATTACTATTTTGTTTGAAATTATCTCTTATAACTCATGCAAATTATAGAATAAAAATACTGTCCACATAAATGTCCTGTGTGTTTTTTATTTCAAAACTAGTGTTACATTGTGATCATTATGTGACTTTTTTCACAATTTAAATCTCTTAATCTAAAAATAGTGGTAAAATTGTTTTAGTTTCAATGGTAATTTTAAAAGTAATTTTAGGTACTAATATCTGTCCATTATTATTAACCATATACTCTGGAATATAATATTTAAATTCATAGACTTTCTTGCTTCTAAAATTTGGGGGAAATATCTTCAGATTTTTGTTATTATAATATTAATAATTTTTGGAATTGTATGTATTCAGTTAGTAATTGTTAATAGCAATTTTTTTATAACTGTCATTACATAATGATATGGCACAACTTTGTTTTCAATGATTTATAATAAATTATTCATTTTCATGAAAACATTATCTTATTGGTGTTTAAATTGTGAATGATCTTAATATTTTAATATGTTCATTTGTTAAAAGAAACAAAACTCTTTTTTTACATAACAATATTCACTTATTGCATTTATTAATGAAAATAGAATGATAGAGAATTTTGTTCAGAATACAAAGTACTTACAGAATTTCAAAAATTATTTGCTATATGAATCTTTTTATCAGCTTATATTCTTATGTACACCACATTCTTATTATAGACACTTAATCTGCACATAAAAATATTACAAGTTACTTTGACGTGAAGATCCTGTTTCATCTATTTAGCTTTTCTTGATACATTTAATCATTAAAAATGCTTGAAAATATAATAACTACCTTATTTTAAAAATTTTTTATTCAGTAACATTTTTTTAAAATTTAATATAATATAGTCTGTTCACTATTATATATTCTTCTATTCACTTTAAATATAGTCTAAAAATGTCTTTGAGATCTATTCCAAAGTGTAATAAACAATTATAAGAATTTTATAAAAAAAATATGAATAATATGCTGAAAAAAGAACGTCATCAAATCGATCGGTAAAAGTATCAAAAATTTTTAAGCTGTACTGAAAATGCCAATTTTTAATCTAAGTTATTAAGTCCAATAACAATTCTTTATTTTAATAGGTAAATTTATTTTTTGGATGGACATTTTCTGCTGCTGTAGGATTATTTTTAATCTATGGTTCCTATGATGAAGTACCAGATCTTATTACAGCTAGTTTTTATAATGCTTTTAGTCGTTCAGCTTTTGCAATGTGCTTAAGTTGGGTGATTTTTGTGTGCCTTTCTGAACAAGGAGGTCAGTATAGTAAACTAGTAATAACCTCTAAGAAAGTATTCAAGGATGTAAATATAAAAATTTATGTGAACAATTAACTATAATGCTTTTTACATAGATTTAATGTGCTTTAAATGCACAGTATTTAAATACAAAATTGCTTTTTCATTATTAAAACTTTATTTTTTCCTAGGTATTGTTGATAAAATTCTTTCTTATGAATTTTTCATTCCTCTGAGCCGTTTGAGTTATTGTGCTTACCTTATTCATCCCATTGTATTAATTGGATATTTTGCAGCACTAAAAACAACTTTTGATTTCTGTCATTCTACAATGGTTTGTACTATTATAATCAGCAATTATTATGTAATTAACAGATTTTATCTAGAAACCAGATGCACATTTTATTTAAATATATTTTTAAACATTAATTCTAATATTAACAATTTAAACTAATAAAAAAGTAATATATTTTATACATAAATTATCAATATTTTTATAGAATTGTTCTTGAGATTGTAATTTATCAAGACTTAAAATGGTTCTTGTTAAATCTTAATATGAGAGCTCTTTCAAAAAGCAAGAGAAAGTATTTTATTGAAATAATTTAATGTATGATATTGCACTCTGAATGAAATATTTCCAGAGATTGCATCTTAGGTTATGATACTATGAAGTATCACATATTTTGAATATTATGAAATAATTTATATGAATATAATTAATAAAGGGGGCCACTTTTTTATTTTAATGCCATCTAAATACTTATTTTAAGAGATATAATTTTTTTAAATCTTTGTCGCAATTTATTATAATATTATATTATATAATTTATTTATTCTTTCATTTTAAATTAGGTGAAATGATATTATTTCCTTATTTATTTCTTAATTTATAATGAAAAAAAGTTTTTATAATTTAAAAATATGTATTCAAGGAAGTATAAATGTATATTTACAATTTAATTTCTTTTATTACACTTTTATTTTGTTGTGTGTACTTTAAAACAGATTATAGTTGCTGAAAACTTTCATTTATTCTAAAGCGATAACATACCTTTCACATTATATAGGCAAAGAAAAAGATGATTTTGGATCAAATACACTTCCCACTCAAAAGAAATCTATTCAATAATTAGTTAATAATTGTTTTATATTAGATAACCAAAGCATAATTGATTGGTTTCTTTAGTTTAATTAAAAAGTAATTCCTTCCAGTGTAATGATTAATAAATATTTTTAAATATTTTCAATAATTCTTTAATCATATAAATTTACAAATAGATATATATAGTTTATAGTTTTTTTTTTTTTTTTTTTTTTTTTTTTTACATATTCTTTTATTTAGTCGTACATATATAATTTTGTATCCATATTATATGTAAGTCGGTGTAATATGTTTATTTGATCTCTTTCAGGTCGTTGTATTTTTAGGTATTATTTTGGTCACATATGCTTTATCCTTTATTGTATCTCTACTGTTTGAATCTCCAGTCATACGAGTAGAAAAATTGATAAGAGAAAAACTTCAATGATATTTTTATTTTTAGAACAAAATTCATGAACTGTGTTGTATAATTTATAGACAGTTTTCATATAAAATACTTTTGTTATATATATTTTGCATGTGTTAAAATTTTTTAAGTGATAATAATAAAATTTTTATCTTGTTTTATAATTGTTAAATTGTACATATAAAAAGATGTAAATTTTATTTTTATTCACTTATATCATGTTAAAATGCTTTTTTAGATGTCTTATTTCTAAGATGTATGGAAAGCCAAGCTATGTCTAGAATTCTATGTGTTATTCATTGCATTTATGATATGTATTTTATTACTTTTTTTTTTTTTACTTTTTATTAAATTTTATGTTTATTTTCTGTAATTATGTTATACACCTAATTTGTATATTTTGAATCTCACATTTATATTTTGAATTACTGTAGATATTGTTATAATAATATAGTTTGAACTTTTTTTTCATTTAATTATTGCATGTGTATTATCAGATTTTGTAAATGTGCATTTATTATACTGATATTGTTTAAACACAAATAATATTTTTTAAGTCATGCCATACTCAATCAATTTTTATTTAATTAATGAAATTTTTTTTATGTATTTTAATTTTTTTATTTAATAATATAATAATCAAATTTAAACTGCATTTCTTTGTTGATGTGTCAAATCTCATATGATTGTAATTGAATTGTTGTCAAATGTATTTCAATGTTAATACCATAAAAAAAAATATAAAAAAAGACAATCATGCAATGGTTATTTTAACATTTATAATTTGTTTAAATATTTTATCAAGTATAATGTATTTTGATATTTACAGTGAACACATTTTGTTATGAATTTTTCTTATGCATTATAAATCTAATAATCCTATTTTTGCTTTCAAGAAATCACTAATATTATTTATATCACATCTACAATTTCTTTTTTACTAGTCAATTGTCATGTCAACATTTCTAACTTCAGTACATTAGCAATTTTCATCTCATTAACATGTATACAGATGCTGTTCATATTTAAATCTTATTTTTATAATTTATATTTTGATAAAAATATGCATTAAGTAGAAAAAGTGTTATACTATAATCATGATAATTATTATGAAATTATTGTTTTAAATAAGAATGTATTTTAACTTTAGAATTTTTTTCAAAATTAGATATTTAATTTCACATTTATTTATTATATTCTGCACTTCAATAAAGTTTAATATTTTTATGTTAAATAATTTTTAGAGCATTAGAATTTTTTATATTTAGACATACTTTATGTTTATTAGAGTTTTTCTTATAATGTTTCTACTACATTTATTATATAAATGACTGTTTTGAGTTATTTTTGATAGTTGTAGAAATGATATTAAAATTGTTTTGCTTTTATCAAATTTATGATTAAAGCAGCTCTTATACTAATGGGAATACTTCATTATGTTGCTATTTTTAATGTTTGAGGAAAATATATTGTACCTTAAAATAATAAAAAATACCCTTTACATAAAAAAATTTACTGTTACAAATTAATAAACTATTTTTATGAAACTGGAGTTCAATTATTTTTCATTTAAATTTTAACAATTGCTTAATCTCATTGATGTATTTACTAAAGTGTTTGTTGTGTGAATATATAAGAGTGTGATTTATAACAAATTTGAAAGAAAATTAAATGTACGTGTTTATAAACTATTTTTACATTACTTTTTTTCAATTACAAGGTAATCAAGAAAGTTCTGCCGCTTTGAATGATCCAAATTTACATAGAGTGTAGCTTATTTTTAGTCCTCGAAATAATCACCATCGACATCCAGCACTTTTTGCCAACTTGTCTCTAGTTGCAATCCCCTTGGAGAGAAACTTGATTGACCAGGGATAAACCCTTGGGATTAACCAGGGTTTTGAATGCAAAGAAGTCCGTGAATGCTTGGCGCAAGTCTGTTTCATAGGTAAAATATTTTCTACCAAGATGAATGTTGAGGGAAGGGGAGAGGTAGTAATCTTATGGAGCAAGGTCAGGTGAGTAAGGAGTATAGTACAAAGTTGCCCAACCAAGTCGCTGTATGGTATTCCTGGCCACCCTAGTGACATGCGGCCTCGCATTAATCAGTGTTAGTTTTTTCTTTTGCTATGCCTATTGCACACGTTACAATTGCTGCGAGCATAGGTCCACAGTGACCCTTTGGTCCGTTGAGAGCTCATAATGAACCACTTGATGATTAGTCCTCCAGATACAAAGCGTCTCTTATCTTCTTAAAATTATCTTTCTTGGGCGGAGAGGGACAAATCTCCTGACCTGAATTTGTGAAACCAATGCTTTGTTGTACATTCATTCACAGCACTATCCCCAAGCGATTGACATATTCGGGGACTTGATGCAGCAACTGATAAGCCCATTTTGAGGTCGTAAAGCTAACAACACTGAACGAGCTTCTTTGACACGTCCATTTCTCCTCTCTACTATACGTGTTATGATTGATGAAGATATGCGCGGTGGACCTATTTTTATAACGACAGATGTTTCTACTTTCGATTGAGTGGTGTCTCAAATACGTCATGCACTAATTTCCATACTTATTCTCATTTTATTCAATGGCAACGCAGAAACGGCAAGAACTTTCTATATACAATCAATTAGTTGATTATTCATGTAATTCTTAAGAATGATTGATGATACTTTTTGTGTAATTAATACATAAAAATTGTCATTTTCTTATAATTTTATTTAATAGCATTGCATTTTTTTGTTATCAATTAGAGCTCCATTCCATTAATTTATATTCAGCTTAAAAAATTCCAATAGTTCAAGAAGAGTTTATCATACAAGGCTTCGATGAATATTAGCTTAGAACTTGGATATTTTATCTTTTCTCTGACTTTCACCTTTGAATTCGGTGAACTGTGTGTGATTTTGGATCTCTTTAAATCTAGCTCATATCACAACCTACTTTGTCATAATATTTGCTAATAAAATTCCTATATGATAAAATGTCATAAAAAGTAATTTTACGTAATATTTTTTCATTTTCTTACTAATTTAATTAAAAAGTCATAAAATATATATATACTACTTTTTTGTATATATATATTATGGGTTAAGTCTAGTACCTGGTTTTTTTAGCCATAGCTTCTAGTGAAAAATGTATATGTAGCTTTTGGAGAAAAATTGATTTTTGGAAAAATAACGATATTTTCTACGCATTATATTGAAGACACTGTTTTGAAATATAAAATGAGGTCTCATGTATAGATTGTGTAAAAATAAATAAAATGATAAGTTAAGTACTTGAAAATTTCCCTTTATTATATTAAACAAAATTTACTTTTATTATATTTAGTGAAATTTTCCTTTATATTTATTAAAGTTAGGACTCATTTCATCCGCATTCTATATCATTTACGTTTGCCAACAAAATAATGAAGTATTTTAAATAATCTGATATATGTGTGTAGGTAATTTTTTTTTAAAGGTACATGTGTGTGTGTGTTATATTTTTAAATTTGAGATAAAAAAAAAAAAAATCTAGAGCCAAAAATCAAAATTAGAAATTGGATTCGGAAATGTATCAATAAAAAAATCAGACTTGTGATATTCGTTAAAAAGATTAAATTTACATATTTATATAATTGTTTAAAAACATACTATTTTTAAGCAATAAAGGATGTTAATTTATGGAGTAAATGTACTTATTAACAAGAATAATAATCTGTATTAATCATACTACAAAAGTTTGCTTTTGATTAAGCACTAATTGATAAATTATTCCATCAATGTCAATCTCTTAAATTTTTCTCGTCCAATACTTAAAAATTTTAAGTCACTTAGGTGATCTTATCCCAAGATTAAACTTAAATATAAGAGCATTAATTTTAAATTGCTAAACGAACGTTCACGACTAACAATTGATCTTGAAACCGTAAAGATAATTTGAAGTGCGATTCTCATATTTGGAAAATCCATTGGCCTTTATAAACATAATTTTAATAGTTTAATATGTTTAATTATTTAAAAATAAATTATCTAATATATATTTTATAAAATCTAATATATTTTCAGTAAAGCAATGTAAATTTATAATATTTTTTTTCATTTGAATACATTTTAACATTTTCCTTGATTCAAATTATCAACAGGAATTTATATATTAAAATGTTGGTCCCTATCTAATTAGACACCCAACGTAGATAAAAAATTATCTTTGAACGACAAACAAATCAAAATTGATGACCGATATTCAATTCAAAAATTTTAACATTCATACCTTTTGATTTTACTTTGTTTTCTCAGTCGGTTGTTCTACCAATAAAAATTTCTGCATATTTTTAATGAGACTTAAAATTTTGAACTGTATTTCTTTATAAAAGTTGCGTTAATAATTCAGAATAAAAATA
>JAPDSC010059858.1:0-17821 GCA_026290005.1 Latrodectus geometricus
CAAAAGAATAAATTTGTTATTAATAGGAAAGTATAAATAATGATTTATTACCACTATTATTTCCTAAAGAAACTTATCGCAATGGAAAAATTATACTTTTCATACTGAAATTATTATAAATAAACTGCAAAATTTTATAAAACACAATATAAGTGAAAAAGTTCATTAAATAGCCAAGTTATTAGAACAAAATGATAAAAAAGTGAATTTCATGGTCGTAAAAATACAAAAAATTCATTAGAATGAAAATATCAATGTTCCTCTATAATAATTATAAAATTTTTTAATTTGCTGACATTAGTACTAAAAAAAGAAAAAGGAATAAGAGAATAACTAAATCAAAAACAAAGAAAAGCAACATAAAAAAAAAGCTTTATTTTTAAAAACCACAATACTTTCATATTATTATTAGGGTAACATCCAAAATGAACCATCCCTGTAAAGACTTTAGGAACATAATTTTTTTCATAGGCTTTTCTGAGCAAAAAACGTTGTTGTTACATATGGCTAAAAAGAACCCAATCCATCAACATCTGGCCACTCGCAAACACATTTAAGTTACAAAAAGAGAGAGGAAAAAAAAAAAAAAAAAAAAAAAAAAGGTAAAAACCAACATAAAATAATTAAAATTCTAAAATTTCAAAAGATTAAAAAAAAAAAATGTTTTACATTAGTTTATGTAAAAATTAGGGAGTTAGCAAGTAGAATATAACAAATTTGACAAAAAATTTATTTAATTTTTAATTTAGTAAAAGATATTTTACTGAAATTTATAAAATTAGTTTGAATTAAATTGTTGACTAAATTTGATTTAAATGATTGAATACTTTTAATAAATTCGATGAAACAGGAATTCAGTTGATAATATCTGATGAATAATAATGATTTTATTTTTGAGTACTAATGATATTAACGAAAATTTATTTAGATGCATTAGAGTTTAAATTAATAAATTATTATCTGTTATTCTGAAATTGATAGATTTTTTAATTTTTATCATAAATTTTAAAATTAAAATAGTATATAAAATCAACAGAAAATAGTTTTTAATTATAGGAAGTTTTTTAGTAGGGAATGATGTTTTTTATGTAAATCTTCAATCATTTGAAAAAGAATGCATTCATTAGTATTAAATAACGAACTAATATAAAATAAAAGTTTATTAAGAATTTTAAGCACTTGAGAAAGTAGCATTTGAAAATGTAGGAGTAATTGTCAACACAAAACTAAATTTGCGGTAGTAACAAACAGAACCACAAACCAACAATTACTGAAAATTAATGAATATGAGTCTGAACAAATAGCTTAAATTAAATACTTAGCACTATTTGCAATAGTCACCATAGTAATGACATAAAAGTTGAAATCAAAAATAGAATTATTAAAGATAATGGCGAATTATTAAAGATTATGGGTTTATATATCCATATTAATTGGTTAAAAATCCTGGTTTTGATATCCATATTAATAATATGGATATCAAAACCAGTTTAAATCTAAGTACATAAGAAACAAAATAAAAAATACAGTTTAGTAAAACAATAGCAAGAAAAATTATTTTATATGACAGTGATAGTTGAGTAATTAATGAATAATGTAAAAAGAAACTGATGATATTTAAAAGGAAAATCTTATGAAAAATGTTTGGTGCAGTTATAGAAAATGGAAACCGGAGAATAAATTACTACCATGAGTTACAATGAAAATACAGAAAATCTAACACAGTAAATGTGTTCAAGGCATCCTAATTAACATAACCAGGACATGTATTTTTATATAACAGTGGAAAAGCCCTGTGGTTGATTCATTGTTAACTCATGTAAAACAATGATTTCTCTATTTTTTTTAGTGGGTAATAATAAATCCAAATTTAATCGACTGTGATAAAATCACAAAAATTTGCTTGTGTTTTGCAAGGAATTTTCTAAACATTCCTTTCAAACGTTTAAACAAATCTACTTTTGATGTATTGTAAGCAGTTGTGGCACCCACCCTACTATACTTTTTCATCTAGAAATATATATTGAATACACATTCATTTAATGTTTACCTTTATACCTTATCAGAAATCTCATGCACTTTCACATGGAGATGCTCTTTACATCTGCTATGCATATATGGCCATAGTGAAATACTGTAAAGCAAAGCATTTGAGAACTTTATCATGTAATGAAGCAGAATCAGCAAATTTTTTTTAATTTTGCTTCAATATAGGTTTGCATGGTATTTGTTATAGAATAAACCTTTATCAATCCACAAAATTATTTTTTCTGTTACCAAAACACATATATTAATAGTTTGGTTTTAAATCTAATAGAACACAATTTAAAATATTATCTGCAAATTTGCCAAATATTACAGCATATTGCCAAATATTACATTGAACATATAATAATAAGAATTCTGAATACCACCTTTTTTTAAGTCACAGACTTTTGTGGTCATGTTTCACTTATTAGTATATGGAACTATTTCCATTTGTAAGAAACTTGTTTTTTAAAAATGAAGCACATAAATATACATAATATACTTTTAAAAATTCCTGTATTAAATCCTACCACTTGGTACAGGTGTCAAACCATAAGATTACTACACCAGAATGGATTCTTTTGTTTGACGAGTTTCTAAACACACGTTAGTTATCTGAAAATCTGTGATAAGCTCTAATGTGCACAGAATTCAATTGGAGACTTTAACCCTTAAATCTTATGCAAGGTTATTCATCTTAGTAATTTAGAAATATATTTTAAAGTTTTGGTTCAAAATAAATGTAATACATTTAAATTTTAAATTAGTGTTTACATTTTGTTAGACTTCTAATGTCGTAGTTTCTTTTGAAGAATAACAATCTTTAGTAAATTATTATTATATATTTAAAATTAAATAAGTTATAAAAGACTGTTTATTATTTAATCTATGTTGATGATAATATAACAAGTGACAATTAAATATTTTATATATTAGTACATAAAAAAATGAATTTAAATTAATTTAATTATTAAGTATAGAGTAGAATTATTTGAGGTATATACAGTTTGCTGTTGCATTATAAAAACTATCATTGTAAATGTAATATTACTATGTTATTATATTGAATATGGAATTGCTGAGCTATAGTTCAATTAGAATTGTGTGTATGCCACTGTGAAGTTAATTAAAAACCAAGTTATTCCCATCATCAATGATTTAGCTTATATTGATCTTATGTTTCACATATTGCCCAATTCCTCACCACTGCTTAGATGAATTTCACAAGCTGTTTTCACTTACTAAACTTCCCCACTTCCCAAACTAATTCATTAGAAACTAAATTTTCTAAAAAATTTATGTCATTTAAGATATTGATTTAGCTTTTTGTGGTTTGATTCCTTACCACTGCTCAAATGCAAAATTTTTAAAGTGGCAGTCACAGGTTAGTTAATTAGAAATCGAACTATCATGCAAAGCTATATTATTTAAGTAATTGATTTAACTTCAGTAACCGATCTTTCATCATTGCTTGGTTGCATTATGCAAGTTGCTTTTTAAGGTGTATGCCACTATCCAGTTAATTAGAAACCAAGTTTTCTTAAAAATCAATATTATTTAACAGGTCCTTGAGTATTATTGTCAATCTTTTTTAAATTTTTTTTTTTTCCAAAATGTGAAGGAAATGTAGAGTAGCTAACTAATATCTTCCTTTCAACCATCAGTAAAACTTTACTGGCAATTTGAAAGGTGATAAATTACACCCTTAAACAACATATATTTATTCGCAGATATGATTGATGAAATAATATGCCTATTAATGATTTAGCTTTACAGAGCTGTTAATACTAGCTTGGTATTCTTATTACAGTGTATTTTCAAATTATGTGTGCTTGTTTAGTCATTTAAAAGGAAATAATTTAAAAAAAGATAATTATATTTATGTTACTGATTAAGCATGAATACTTGTATTAATTTTCAATAATTATATATTTGTTCTATATGTTTTTATAAAATATGTAAAAATAAGTTTCACGCATTTAGGTATGAAATTTCAGTGGTAAAAAATAAAATGATAAATATGAAATACCAATATTCAAAATTGAGCGAGATTACGATATTTAAAGTGAGAGCATGTTTAAGCAGAGGGATATTCAAAGTTAGAAATTGAACAAGGAATATTCAAAGTTAAAATATAGCAAGATCAAGAATTTAAAGAACTAAGATTGTGTGAAAACATGCAATTTTAGTTAGTAAAAATTAAACAGTGCTTACAGTGAAAATTACATCAAAACTGCACCAAATTGTAGTATTTCAATAATTTCTGCATCTAATAATTAAATAAAACTTAAAAGAAAAATGTACCAAAAGCCATTATTAATATTTACGTGGTCATGTTGAATAATTTTTTAATAAAACATCATACAAAATTTAAATATATTAAAACATGTATATTTTTAAAGTTATTAGTTGGCGATTTATTTTATTTGAAGAATGAGGTAAACTGCATTTTTATTCCACTCTTAACAGACAGTAAAACTTAAAAGTTGGATAACCTTACACTCTTAATTAGAAACATTTTCTCATATAATTTTCCTCATAGTAATATATATCTACTATTTTTAAGAACAAATCAGTGTTAGCTTATACTTGAGAGTACCCACTTGATTCTCGCCAAGTTGTGATCACGGTTGATCGCCAACGTTGGGCATATAATCATTGCAATTTCATTATATTTTAGCTGACATACGTGTTTGCAAAGTGTTCAGCGTGAATAGGAATGACGCGGTTAATTCCCAGTGAACGGTACGCTCCTTGTACGATACGCATATATACAACGGTGCGCATATATACAATTATTAATTAATTGTATATAATATTGTATAAAATTATATTTTATTTCTATAAAATAATATAATTTTATATTATATAATTATATTAATTGTATATTGTATAATTATATTAAATGTATAAAAGTAGCGTACCGTACACTGGGATAGAGCCGAATGACGCTAATGCAATTATCACCAAGTAGGCACCCTCGAGTATAGTTTTACCCGAATCAGTAATATTCATGGGGAGATCCCCTTAAACTAGCCCGATTTGTTTACATTCTGCAATATCGCCAATATCCGCTCTATTCTCGCCAAATGATTGCCAAGTGAAGGGATTACAATTACAATCTGGTTTATCTAGAAAGGGTGATGTATAGCGTATGACGTTAAGATCTAGGCGGTGTTAATAATGTAATGAGAAAATATGATTGGATATAATATTCTACGTCATTTTTTTCATGTAATTCTGATATTTCCTGTTTTCGTGACTTATTTCATTAGACTCATTCATTTGTAAATATAAAAAACTGAATTATTAATAGATTTCGATTCTTTATTTCCCAATTAGATACTTATTATATAAGATATATTATATAACAGCGAAATAACAGTATTCTATAATATTTTATATATTATAATATATAGAGAAAAATAAATTTTAAATGAAGAAATATCAAATTCAAAAACCCATAAAATACACAATTCTGCTAAAATAATATTTACAAAAAAATTTTAGTTTTTTCTTAAAAACACAATCTAAAACTAAAAATATTATTTTCATTAAATCATAAATTTCATAAGAATCTAATAAAACTCCAATACGTTAACTGAGGCTGTAACACTAATTTGGATAAATTTGTTTTCATTTAATCATTTTAGAAAATATTATAAAATTAAATAATACGTCGGTAATTAATAATAAGAAACCAATAATTGATATTCCAAATCTATTATTACAATATTATGAAAAATCATATTATTTAGGTGCCTTTAGATATATTGATGATTTTATAATTTTTATTATTTAGAAAAATTTGATAAAATTTCAAAAATATTTATCCTGAGGACTTTAAATTAATTTATTTATCATAATATTGTATCATTTTACGTCAACATAAATATCCAAAAATTTATTTTTAAATTTTAATCAATTTTATTTTAAGTTAAATAAATTAATTTTTTGCATCAAAACAATTGCATTTAGGAAAACCTTTTGAATATTATACTTTTGACTACATACTTCAATGAGAATAATAAATAATAGTTATTTGCTATAATACAAAATCTAGTTTATTAACCAAATGAGGAAATTAAATAATTGTTTTCCCTATTTTCAATTCCCATTCCTTTAGGTAACACTTTGCTTATGTAAGACTCAACAAACTGTTGATTATTAAATGTTGAGCATGTCTTATAACTCACAATAACAAAGTTTTCAAAAATTATAAAACTTAAATAAAAAAAGTAATGTTGTATGCATAAATTTCATTTTGAAATCAAAAATCAATTTTTCTGATTTAAAATCTAGAAAACCTTTTAAGGAACCTTTCTAGAAAACTTTTTAAGGTTATTAAGTAAGGTTTACGCAATGAATTATTTTCTTTCTCCTTGAACAGATTTATAACATTCAAAAACAATTTTAATATGGAATTTTTTACAATGTCAAAATAATAAGTACGCCCGGTTTATTTATATTCTCTAAAATGAACCGACATGTAATTAATTGTGATATATATTTCATAACGTATATTCATAACGTATAACTTCTTTTTTTTTTACAAATAAAATTGTGTTTATATTTTAAACTAATATTAAAAATGTAGACAAAAAGAATGTCGGATTAGAAAAGGATGTCGGAACCCTTAGAATTGGTATTTTTCTAACATATTTTTTCATAAGTAAATAATTTTATAAGAACTATTAAGTGTTGGATACCTAAATTGAATAAATATCAATCTCAAAACCATAAATTTTGATCATGATTGAACCAGATAGTCATGTTGTTAGGGATTACAATTTTAAAAATGAAGACTCATGCTCTTTTTCCAAGATATTATGAAATTCGGAAATAGTTTACCAACGCAGTTACCAGCCTACCAATTTATTTATAGTTAAAAATTGCAAGATGTTTCAATTCGTACGTCACTGAGAATCTCAAATTCTTATAAATATGAAATTGCTTAATTCAAGGACACAATTAACAGACTATTGTTTAATTCCTTTCATGATGAAAATATGTATGATGTTATTTTAGCATTATATCAATCAAAATCAAATGATGCAAAGAAACCTGCATTATTATTGTCATTAAGAAATCTACTATAATTGAATTCAGGTTCAATCACAGCAATTAGAATCCAAGTGCACAAAATATTCTTCTTATTCATTCAATCAATTTTTTATTTCATCATCAAAGTCAAACTCATACGACGTGAAACCATCCAAAATATTTTTTCAATTGACAAAAAAAGCAACTGGTTATAAGGGAAAAAATCGCTATAATGAGGATGAATTAACAAATCTATTGGCTATTATTTTTTAAATGAGGATTAAAAAGAGATCCAATAAATTTGTTTTACATCCAAAATTCTCTTTTTTTAGTCCCTAGTTTTTATGACTTTCTGCCACAAAAGAACAGCAATTAAATCTCCCTCAACTGCCAGGAGAAATTTGAGCGAGAGAAAGTTGAGCGCTTGAAAGGGGGAAAAAATCTACGGTACAACAGTTGCACCGCAGGGACGAAAAGGTTAAACATTTCCAAAATGGAAAATAATACATCCAAATCTAAGTATAGTTGGAATATGAAAAATATAGTTGGAATATTTTGTATGAATGACAGTAAAATAAATCTAATCAATTTAAAAAAAAAAAAAAAAGAATAAATACGCTAGGCAAAATTTACAATTCTCAATTAAGATTCGAATTTTTAATATGCAAATGTTTTGCATTTGTAATATTATAAGTAGTATATGGGGGGGGGGCTAGAGGACACTCTAAAAATGCTATATTTCTTGCAAAATAAGACTTATTTTGCAAGTTTTATACCTGTTTTTTGATAAAATAAAAAAAACTGTAAAAATGGAGCATTTTTCATTTTTAAAATTTAAACAAAAAAGTGTGTTTTTCATTCAAAAATGATGTATTTTTCACTAAAATATTCAGTATTTTTAGTGTTTTTAAGCTGTTTTTGATGAAAAATAGAGCTTTTTTTCACTTTTAAAATTTCAACAAAAAAATTTGACCTACCAATGAAAAAATGAACACTAAAAAATAATAATAATGATAATATAAAAGCCAACGTATGTGTTTTTTTAAAAAGATAAAAAATTACTTTTTTAAACAATTTTTACCTAGATACCATTGCTTCATTCGTCTATAAATTTTTTTAAAATTTTCATCTGAAAGTTGTATTTTCATCATTACAGAGCGATCATTAACTTTTTGTAAATTTCTTATTATAAATTCAGGAGATAAATTCTGTTGGTATGTGTAAATATTATTCCAATCTACATGATCTTCTAATTTTTCTATTGATCTTCTAATTTTTCTATTTTTCTAATGTTTGATATCTTGAAATTGTATCCCAATAAACCAAATCTTCGTTTAGTATTAAAAATGCTTCAGAAAAAGGTTGATATGCACTAATATATTCCCAATTAACCTAGTCTCTAAATTCCATTATAAAAGGTTCAGATAATTTTTGATACTTTGAAATTAATTTCCAATCTACAGTATCTTGAAAATTTCTAATTAAATCCTCAGTAAGAGGGTTTTTAGCTACTTCTATCCAATCAATTTGCGCCATTTATTTAGATTTAAAAAGTCAATTCTTTTTATACATATATAGAGCTTTAAATTGTTTTGATTACCATCTGATAATACTTCTAACTTTAATTCATCTGGAGATAAGTTTTTCAATTGACATATTTTGATATCTAAATATTTTATAAATTGATTTCAAAGAAAATCTATTTTTTCTATATGTAAGAAAGGTTTTATTTTATTTGATTGTCCATCACTATCAATTGATAATTTAAATAGTAGCATAAAAATTTTGAGAATCGACATATTCTTTTGTTGCGACGTCTTTATTTATCAGGATTTGCAACATTCGAAGTCTTACATTTCCAAATTTATATATACCATTTTTAATTAAAGAAGGTACATATAATCCATCATTATCTCGTACTAATATATTATCATTCTTTTTATTATTAATGAGTGTTTTTCTGTCTACATAATATTTATTACACTCATCGTATTTATCAGTAGGAGTTGGGATATTAATTATTCTTTTGTTTTTAGCATCAAATACATTTTTATTTAAAACTAAAGCATTGTTTTCAAAGTAGCGTTTATTAACAGCGTTTTTTTCGTTTACAGGATCTTTCATATTGCCAATTATTTTATCTTTAGCATCAAAACTACCTTGAGCTGAATGTATTAGACTTTTTTGTTCTAATTCTTGTACAATTTTATTCACATAACTCATATTAGCTGAATCATGTAAATCTTTTGGATCTGACACATTTGAAATTCTTTTATGTTTTGCATTATAGTTATCATTTTGTGAATGAATAAGAGAAGCATCTGATAAATTTATAACGTCTTGTTTAAAATGTTCATGAATTCTATCCACATATGATTTTGTAGCAGAATCAGTTAATTCTAAAGGTTCATTTACATTTCTTAAATTCTTTTTTTTCTATATCGTAATTTCCATCGTTTGCTTCAGTGAAAATATTTCTGATTCTATTAAAAAAATATATATAAGTAGATAATTAATGTTTTAATGAAATTAAACACATCACACGATATTGAAGCTGTTTACCTTCATAATGTCATAGGGTGAAGATGTTTTTCTAAATATTAGAAAGAGAAAGAAAAAAAAGAAAGAAAGAAAGAAAGAAAACGTGAATGACGTGTCCACTTGTGACGTGAAAGAAACGTGTCCACTTGTAGTGGCCGAATCTTTTAGAGAAAACGACAGACTTCCTGTGTTTAATTGCTTTACAACATTCCTACACTGAACAGATGTTTTTTTTGGGGTGGTCCATCTCACAATTCCCACTCCTACAAAGATAAGTCCAAGAAACTCCACACCAATATTTTACTTGGGGAATTCTCAAACAATTATTGCCCGCCTGCAATAGCCCTTTCCCCTCAGACTTCCTGTGTTTAATTGCCTTACTGCATAACTTCCAGCAGTCATGAACAGAGGAGAGATAATCTTGTTTACGAGCTGCGGACCCTTTTCTTGCTATTGAGGTCCAATTCAAGACACTTTTTGAATTTAATGTCTTTTTGTGAGCAATAAAAACTCTTTGATGTATAATATTTATAGCTTCCCAAATTTTAAGTCTTAAAATTCAAAATTCCAAATTTTAAGTGATACAATTAGATATATACTACTTATATAAATTTAAAATTAATTATTAACATAGTTATATTTTTATAACTTTTTAAGTATCAAATATATTTGTCTTCCAGTTTTTTGCTTTTTCATATACAAGTAAAATGTTACTTAGCATTAGTGAAGGACAAAAATATAAAGATCACAAACAAGTATCTGAAGGTTATTTAAAATATGTGTATGTAGTTAAAAATATACTTTAGAACTAGAATTTCATGTAATGTTCACTTCATTAGTAATTTTTTTAATTTTCTAATTTCCCTACTGTTTAATTAGAAATTTTATCACAACCACACGGAAAAATTATTTTTAATTAGGAATTTTCCTTTTCTTATGATTTGAACCTATTTTAAGACTCGAAAATCCTATAAATTATATTTTTTCTGCAACTAATAATTTCGACTGAATTAATATAATTCAAATTATTTAAAATATTTATTTTATATCTGGATAAAAAGTTTAAAAAGATACTTCAATATTTTGCTAAATATTATATGTAGACTTTTCTGATAGTTCTTAAGACATCGAAAAATTTGAATTAATTCATTAAAACAAAAATATGTTAAAATAATTTTAGTTAATATTTTAGCATGTCTCAAACGCTAATAAAAATATTTTACTAATTGTGATTTACAGATTAACTAATGAATTAGGGATTTATATTATCAACTAAAAAAATAAATTTCCATAAATACATAGTACGAGTTAACAATGGAATTATTATATAAATTTAAATTAGATTTTACATGGTTTATTGGAATAATTTTTATCAATGACAATCTTCATATAAATATAGCGCTTTTGTCAAATTAAATAATAAAGATTATTTTGTTTTATATTTAATTGTATGTAAATTTCAATTTGTCTACACTATAATAATATTTAAAAAATAACTCAAGTAATGAATTTGCTTATGGAAGCAAATCTTCCATTTATATTAGAATAAATTGAACGTAACAGTTTAAGCTACTTTGTACACATAAATATAGTTATAATTTGTTGTTTTATATATATATATACATGACAAATGATATTTTATCTAAGGTTGTTCAGTTTCGAGTAGAAAAATGCAATTCAACTAATAATTGTGTAACAAATAGCAGAACATCATTCAATAATGTTACATCTTCAATAATCTCATATTGGCAATCAGATGAAAGGCAATTTCATGAATTGTAGAATGCCTTAAAAAATTTCAAAGAAAAGGTTGTCATATCTATTAAAAAGTTTTATTTAAATTTATATTCGCTTTCTATTTCACCAAATTGATTCATAATAATAGAATACTAATATGACTTAATAAAAAGTAGTATATTGAAAATTTAACAACAAATGATTTTTACACAGTTAATCTTTAGTCCATCACTTGGAATTATTTTCAAATTCAAGACATTAATCTAATAAATATTTTAATAATCATTTTAGGAGTTTGAATGTTTTTATTATATTTCGAGTCTTTGTAATGTTTATTTTAATAAAAAAATATTAATTTTTTCAATCATATAATATATAAAAATATTATATAATATATTTGCATTTTAAATTTTAATGAAATAAATAATAATTAAATTAAAAATACAAAAAAATATTCTACAATATTAAATACATAATATGAATTAAAAAATAAATAATATAATTTCTTTCTTTATTATTTAAACAATTATTTTATTAATTTTAAATATTACTTTAAATATTTATATTTTTTTATATGTTTCAGCATTTTTTATTTAATTCTTTGAATAATTATTTTAGTAATTAAAATGTATTAATTAATAAAACACTTTTTGTATTTATAAATTTTTTTTATTCTTTTTATGCATATATATAAATTTAATATATATATAATATATAACATAAAAATAAATTATTGACAATAACAAAGATAAAAAGTTATTTATTAAATTAATGTTTTTTAAAACTATGCTTATTTAAGTTAATTAATTTGCTGTGTAGAATCCCCGTACCGTTGCCCGTCAAACTGTTCTTCCCTATTTAGGGAGGATCAGTTTGACGTCATTGAACACACCTCCTCACCAAATCTCGCTCTCCTTGGCAAACCCGAAGGGTTTGCCAAGGAGAGCGAGATTTGGCGATATTGCAGAATGTAAACAAATCGGGCTAGTTAAAGGGGATCCTACCATATTCATACACAAAAATATTTTAATGCATAATACCTGAGCCCATTTTTGGAGACAAAGCAAACAATATATGTGATCACAAACATCAGGCGATGCAGTTTCTTTATCTTTCAAATCTTCAAAACAAACAGGACAATTTCCAGGTACTTCCATATTTGCTCTATGTGTAGCGTTTTTAGAACCGAAACTTAAAGAGTCAGTCACATATCGAATAGTTCAGACATCACCTTATAAAATATCATCACTCATGTCAAAAGTTGGCAAGCAGATTGGCAGATCTTAAGCATGTTTTAGCGCACAGTTAATTTGAACAGTAGCTGCTGACACAATAAAGTCAACCGCTTCGTAATGCGAACCAAATAATCATTTCGATTAAAAGATGGGACCCCACCTGAGCTGGTACTAAACAATTCATTTCATTACATGAGAAAGAAGATTGCTTAGCAATCAATCTTACTGAAAAATTCAATCGAAGAATTGGGTAGAGATTTTGCAAAGATTGATAGAAAATCCTTGTGTTCAGATTAATAAGTATCATTGAAAAAAAGAAATAACTATTTTAACTTAAATTTAATATGTTGGCAACAAGTTCTTGAAATCTCTGTTTCGTTTCCGCATTTGTGGTATCGGGAACCTGAAGATTATTTTCCATTGAAATAATTGATTTCTTTCTTATTTGAAAACCGTTCTTTTAATATGGCACCTAAAAATAAGAAAAGGAATAGTTTCTACTTTTTTATGAAAGAGATACAAGAACAAGAATCTGCTAAAGGTCGGAAAATGACCATGGAAAATGTTCAACAAATTGCGGGTCCTTTGTGGGCTGTGAGTTTTTGATATTTTAACACTTACTTTGTTGTTTTAACAAATACTAAATTGTCATATCACTATGTTTAATTTTAGAACTAAATTTCCTTAAAAACTAATTTTTGATATTTTTATTCTTTGAGCATACATTTTTTATATAATCTTTGGGTTCGCTTATACTTGAGGATGCTCCCATGATTCTCGTGAAATTATTTTATGCATTTTATTTGGTTAAGTTTGCAGTAAACTTTTACCGACACTATAAACAATTTCATTATGTTTTGGCCGCCATTCCTGTTTATATGATGTTCAGCACAAACAGGAAGGTCGCCTACTAAAATTCGCCAAGAGGGCACCTTCAAATATAGTTTTACCAATCTTGGTGAAAATGCACTTTAGGTCCCCTACTTGGCGAGTTTTCAAAATCATACATATCATAGCGAAAATTTTACCGCTATTTCATAGCTAAACTTAATTAACGACCAATGTAAAGGCTAAACCAAAAGAGTAATTAATGAGCATGTGTAAAAAAAGCGCATCAAATTCGCGAGTTGGCGAAGTAGGGGACCTAAAGCGCAATTTAACCCCAATCTTTGTTTAGAAATAAGTTTAAAAGTTTACAAACGGGTATCTCTTCTTTTTTTGGCGATTTTTTTGACATCAAGATGTGTTTAACAAAATAGTGTATGCCCCTACTCAAAAGTTATAAAAATTAGCTGAAATTATGGTGAAAATGTGCTTTAAGTCCCCTACTCGGCGAGTTTTCAAAATCACACATGCCATGGCGAAAATTCTACCTCTATTTCTAAGTGAAATTTAATTAGAGACTAATGAAAAAGCTTAAAAGAGTAATTAATGAGCCTGCGCATAAAAGCGCATCAAATTCATGAGTTGGAGAAGTAGGGTATCTAAAGCGTAAATTAACCAAAATTATTCATCTTCAAACCATGAGATACCCATTTCTACACCGAACTCGAAATTAGATTTGCATAGCTTACTGTCATATGTAACTTTCCAGATTATATCATGCTTCAATTACTTGTTATTTCACCCAATTTTAACATTCTGTTTATTGATAATATATATTTGCAATTTCACTTTGCAAGCTTGTAAATAAATACCATTCAGTTGTTTAAGCAACTAATTTTATTAAGAAGTTTTTTTATAACTTGTATCTGATTAGTTATGCTCTGTAAATATTAAAAGCAGCATTGTTGAAACCCTTGAAAACTGCTTAACTCTTGTGGGCTAAAAGAACATTAGGTCACAGTTTGCTGAGGAGAAAATTGACATGTGGTAAAATTTGGTGATTTTTTCATTGCTAAATAAGCTCTTCAAAAGCAATTAATTGATATTTGCATGTTATAGAGGAATCAATATTCCTCTCTGGACTACTTCAACATTAGTCTTGTGATAAATATTAAGTGTCACTTATTTTTATTACATGTGTTTGTTATGTTCTTGAAATTTTTAAGCATCTAATTTTATAAAAGAGTCACAAGAACTAAAGAGATTTATAGTTCCAATTTGTATTTAAAATTATAAATCTTTTTACTTTTAAATTTATTTTTGAAAAGTTTTGTTTAGGAAGTTTGAGTCTTTGGAATTTGTGTGTGGATAAATGGTGTCTACGAATTTACCGTATTTTCCTGTATATAATCCGCGGATTATGTGTTAAAAAAAGTTCCGAATTTCGTTGAATATTATACGCCGCCGCAGATTACCTGATAAAAACCATTCTCCATCAGAAAAGTTTAAAAGAAAGTTTTGAAAGAAATACTTTTTATGTTTCATAAAATAAATAACAGGTGGTACCAGGATACACCTGAATTATTTAAACTATAATCAACTTTGTGCAATTAAGTTCAAAAACGAATTTGGTTCCTCTTAAAGATTTTATGGTTGTAAATTCGCTAACGTCATTTTGCAATTTGCCTTGACGTTTCGTTTTAAAAATATTCTGTTTCGTTTTAAAAATATTCAAATTCGTATATTGTCATATTGAAACGAAAATTTTTAAGTTACACAGCAGATTTTAAATTAAAAGCTTTGGCGAAAGGAAATAAAAACAATGGCGTCAAATGTGTTAATGTGAAGTGAAAAACAAAAGCATGTGCGGTATGAAAAAAAAAATGTATAAAATACGCAATTTGTAAATAATCCATTTCTTTCATTTAAATATTAACAAAGCAAATATATATTAATTTAAATATGTCTAACATCGTTTTAAAAGTTAGAAGCTAAATATCGATAAGTTTTATAAGACTCTTTTCTCAAAATTATCGCTTTTGATCGATCTCGTGCTTTCATCTCAAGTTTATCGCACTTTGCGATGAACTAGATCTAGACTGATATTTTTCATAATAAATGCTTTTTTTCTATACAGTTTATTAAATTTTTAATCCTATTGTGCATTTTTTTATTTTATATGACACCTATATTATCAGCAGTACATATTTTAGACTATTCGTGGAAAAAAATAGCCGCAGATTATATGCCACTGCGGATTATGCGACGCTTTTTTCCTTTTACTCGAAAAAACGGCCGTGCGGATAATACGCCGCTGCGGATTATATACAGGAAAATACAGTAATAGATTTATCCTGCTTTTGTCTTAACCTCTTCGCGACGGGTGAATCGTATATGCATTTCTTACGGACGCATGTGAGGCCCGGGCGGTTCACTCCTAAAGAACTAGCCTAGTGGACGGGTAGTCAGATATGCATTTTAAGTTGAAACAATTTTTAATAGCCACTAGATGGCACTCTGTGTCCATTACATTTAAACTGAACATAGTTTTAGTAATCTTAACTTCAGATTGTTTATATTCTGACAATTTTTTGTATTTTGCTTGTCAGCTGTGGCTGGGGAAGGGGGAAATCGTAATGTAAACGCAGCTCGGCAGTTTAACTTTCCCCGTGATATAAACATTCTCGCTTCTGATAGCTCTCCGAACATATTTTTTTTGTTTGTTTTTGCTACTATGTAAGGTCTTCTAGGGTTTTAGCATCAGTTTTGTTACAGTTTGTATTGCTTTCGGATATATTTTGCGCACTTTTCTTGTTATTTTGGAAAGCCTTTACTCTAGATTATTATGGCGAGGAAGCATTATTTATCAGAGGATAAATGTACTCGTACGGTAAATGAACCAAATGGCGATATAGATGAAAGTGGGGATTCATTTGCTAAAGAGTTAGAAAGTGATATTTCCAACGATTTTGACACGGACATTTGCAACGTAGGAGGACTTTGCGTTTCTCCCTGCTTCGAGATTTTTCACACTCAGTCTTCATTTTAAATTTCATTATTTCTTTCTTAAATAGACCTTGTCATATATTTTTTATTAATGTGAAAGTATATTAATGTGTTTTGTCAATTAAAATTTTAGAATAATTTAGCAATTTCAAAAATTATTTCTCAAGGTAAACAAACTTTTTTTTTATGTATTTTCTTATAAATTGAAGGAAAAACATTATTAAAGTCTAGTTTTAATGCTATAAGACAGATTATGTAATAATCTAAAATACTACCAAAAATTACTGTGGTCCGACTTAAACTTATTTATTTGCATTTTTTTTCTAAATTTAGGCCTAGTGGAGCAAAAACCCCGTCCTGTAGCATAATTCCTTTCACTTCTGCTTCGTCCTGAGCGCGCGTTTTAAACAACGGCCCCCCAATGTGAAAAGGTTAAAAAGACTTAATATTCCATAATTGCAGTAAGTTGGGCCAAGTTATTTATACTTTTGGCTCAATAAAAATTTACATTGCTGAAAGAAAATGGCTGCTAATTTAAAATAATTGAACATAAAACAAACATTGAAGAAAAAAAATATACACCAATGATTTCTTGACTTGCATTGTAAAGGATAAAAAATAACATTTATTTTAAAAGAGCTCTCTAAATTTCAAATAGGACTTCTATTCTTTTATCTTGTAATTGTTTGTTTTACGTCTCGGAAATAGCTTGTACAGTGTGTTAAAGCGTGAAATGTGAAAAAAAAAAGCAGAAACCAAGTAGAAGACTTCTAGATATGATCTACTATCGCAGAGCTATCATTTCACAGGAAAGGCATTGTGAACTATGAGCATATACACATAAAAAATTGGGAGCCTCTGAGGACTAAGGCAAGGAGACTTTTTTTCATATCCAGCCAAATTTATGTGTCAGGAAACATAAATTAACAAAATTCATTTGATACTATTAAAAACAATCGCAGAAATATAGCAGACCTGAATTTACCTTGGCAAAGAGGGCTGCAAGTTTATGTAATTACCATTTTACTGTTAATTTACTACTGAAGTGTAGCATTTTCTTTTTATATAATTTGCTATACTAAACAGTAAAAATTATTGTTTTAGGAACTAATAATATTCAAAAATTAACTCTTTAGTTGAATATTTTATTCCAAATATATTAAGGAAGTAGTAATTTAACTGTTTGATGGCTATGCAGCACTATTGCACTTCCAGATTTCAAGTTCAAACACTATTGCGCAATCAGCTAAGCGTCGCTATTGCACAATCATTTAAGTACAAGTCTATCTCAGCGCGTGAGCAAATATTTATGTATATAATTTTATATAAAAATTTATATAAAATTTTCAGTAGAAACAATTTTTTTTTTATCTTGAAGTATCCAAATTATCTATAGCACTCTTGGA